>JAJOOR010013046.1:0-26038 GCA_036250505.1 Solanum acaule
AAAATTCAAATTTTATTCTTTTACCCCATCTCCCCCTACCCCCCCCCCCCTCAAAAAAATAAAAATAAAAAATTAAAGTTTATTTTTAAAAAGTATTTCCAATTTCATTTTTTATTTTTGCACCCCACCCGCGACCCCCCACCACCCCACCCTTCCCCAAAAAAAAAATTAAGTTTATTTTTAAAAATATTTTCAATTTCAATTCAAAAATTATTTTCTACCCTCTAGTAAAAATAAAAGATATTTTCTCAAAAATAATTTTCATTAATAAATCAAACACTAAAAAATCTTTTCCGGAAAATACTTTCTACTCATCAACCAAACATGAAAAAATAAGTCAAAAATCTACTTGTTTTCCAGGAAAACATTTTCCTTCATACCAAACACACCCCAAGTATCCTCTTTTAACCCAATCAAGAATAATAGCATGGAACTAAAAAAACTACAGATTAATATAATACAGAAGTTCAATTATCAAGCAAAGGGGTGTTCACAAATAATTGAAAGAAAAGAGAAAACCCAGATGAAATGCCTTCAAATTGTTTCAAAGGAAGAAAAAAAATCCAGTACTAATATCATCCTCTATCAAGGAATAAATAGTACTAGTATGTATCATCGACAACTTCTTAGCTCTTCCTTAATGAGATGAACTGCTTCCGACACTCCATCCTGAACATTTTCCAAACGATATCAATCTCACTATTAAACTGAAGCGAAAGACACTGCCTATAATGTGCTTTATAACAGTATTAGTAATAGCAGCAGCCAGAGGTAGATATAGAACAAGTTTAGCTGAATTCATTACTTTCAACTCACACCACTTATACATATGCAAAATGAAGTTAGAAATACAAATATATAATAGATCACATCTATTTGAAAGTGTTGACAGGCATCAGCAGCATTGCAAGCCATTACGATGTAGGATTATAGAAGGACCTTGTGTTTATTCATCATCAGGAATTGATCTTACCTCATTAGACAATTTAGTAGAAATCTGCAAAGCACGGGATTTGACTTCAGAAGACTGTGAATAGTCCAGGGCCCTCACAAGCATGTTTGCAGCTTCCTTGATGTAGAAATCCTCATCTTTATCTGGCACCAAGTGTTCTCTTTTCAATGGCTCAGGGGCAACACCGAGCCAATACATCCTCTCCGCCCAGTAAAATTGATCCAGAATAAACGGACATATCACCTGTCATTATGTAAAGCAGACATCATGTAGGAGAATTTGCACCAATTTCTGATCTTTTACCTTTACTGAACTAAAATCTTAACGTCAAACATCCACCGTATTTCACTACACCAATCGAAACATTCCATGACATCTTCTTGACAGTCTATCAAAATATCCATCCAACTTTTAATGCAATTATAGGTTAAGTGAGCGCATATACATGATGGTACCAAATTTTTACTTGGACAATCTTAATCTTTCTAAGCTTTGTTTCGCAGTTTAATCAAAATATATTACAACAACAAACAACAACTATGCCTCCATCCCCAACTAATTCAGGTTGCTATTTCACTATTCATTTCGCTTCATTAAGATCCGTCTCATTCCAATATTCAATAATTTAAGTTCTCTATACCATAAGTTCTTTAAACTTTAAACTGACAAACGGATCTATTTAAATAACATATGATAGTTTTGCTAAAAAACAATATGCAATCTCATGTGCTAGGTGAAAATCTTATTCCTAAAGACAGTTAATCGCAGATCAGAAGCGTTACAATAGCTTCTCTGAATTGACCTTTCTCATATTTCCACTCCAGCAAGAATGACTTACTACTAAATTATAAATAAGATGATAGTCAAATGAAGATTCCACAGATCTGAAACTTATAAAGGAAAAAAGGAATCAAGATTCTTCCTAAATATACCAAGTTTTATAGACAATAAATTGCTTTCACGTTTGCAATATCTGTAATTTCAGACAGACTGTAGAGATTGCCATAAGTTGCAGAAACCCAACGATGAAACAAACCTGATGAACTCCAGCCAGTAAAGCAGCAGCCGTGGATCCACTGGGGATATTGAGATCCAAAGGGAAGCAAACACATTAATAACAAGAAAAGGTGCATAATGGTAAGCATAACTCTTCACACAGAGTGAGGATAGAGAGACAGAGAACAACTGGAGGTAGGAAACAGTAAGAGAAAATGGAAAAAGAAAAGTGGAACACATCCAACCTTCCACCGTGATGAATTGCAGTAGCACACCTTGGAAACAGCCAATTGTATGGGACGGAACTTGAAGAAAGACAACCAAATCTCAATAACCAGAATAATTGTATAGGACGTTTCTAATTATAGCTTCCAAACTGTTAGTTTGAACCCTTAACAAGGAGATCAAACATTAAGAGCCTGTTTGGATTGGCTTTTTGGCTTGTAAGCCAAAAGTCATAAGTTAGAAATCCTAACTTACGACTTTTGGCATATTTTTATCATTTTCGCTTAAAATCAAGTGCTTATAAGCACCTTTATAATATTTTTTTTACCCAAACACTGGAAAAATGCTTTAAAGCTATTTTGGCTTAAAAACACTCGAAATAAGCCAATCCAACAGGCTCTAGTATTGCAATAACCTACAACCATTTGTAATAAGAAAATGAAACATTATGGTCCTTTGTGAATCTTTTAGTGCAAAAACATACTCCAAAGCATAACGTAGACCTAATACTCCCTCTATTAGAATTGTTAAGGATCGAAGTGGGTCCAGCATATGAACTTACCCAGAGAAACAAAAGAGTCGACCTCCAAAAAGAGAAACTCCTTCATTACTCCGTTGTGTTTGTTCCGGACAAGAGGATGCTTCCTTGGCATAAGAGTCAATTGCTGCTTCTAAAGGTTCATAGCCAGCTGAGAACAAAATAAATCTGCTACCTGATATGTCTAATGCAGTTCCAAGGACCCGAAGGAATGCATGAGGGTTCCTCAAGAAACCCATGCTGCAGAGCCAATCAGAGACAAGTTCATGATAAGAAGGTATATATATTCAACAATAGCACAGAGAGTAATTAAGCAAAATTCAACTAAATTTGTCCTGCAGAAAGCATACATGTTAAAAACATAAAATTAAGGAATGAAATTAAAATATCATGAATCAAGTTGCAAAAAATTAGAGACAACATTTTATCGATTTTGCAATTTTGTTTATGAAAGCAATTATTTTATTGATGTTATGGGGGGAAGCCTAACAAAATTATGGTTTTCTAAGAAAAACAAACAGCTATGGCTATGGGAAAATGCAGATCACCTCCTTCCTCACTGTCGGGTTGCTTCGAGGTATGGTGGGGAATTTTGTCATGGTTTGGCCAGGCAGTGTGAAGGATCTTATGTTTAGCTGGAACTGCAGGAGAAGAAGCAGGGCTTGGAGTGTTGCCCCACCAGCATTGATGTGGGTCCTGTGGAGAGAAAGAAGAGTTTTTGAGGGTGTACGGATGAATCTTGTAAAGTTAAGGAGTAGTCACTTGTCCCTTATTTCCTTTTGATGCACCCATGAGTTCTCTTTTCGTAAAGATAATTGGGTATCTTTTGTAGAAAACCATCTTATATTGTCGGTTTTCTACTTTTTAGGTCTACACCTCTTTTAATAAAATTGATTTACCTTATCGGGAAAAAAAATCAGCCTGTGATTTTTAATCTTCAAAAAGACATAGAAGATAATGGGACAATTAAGAAAATCTAACTCAAAAACTAACAACGAAAACCAAAATAAACCTCTTATATCCAAATTGGATTTAATGCTAGAATTATTTTATACTATTTAAGAGGAAACAGAGAGGACATTTGAAATGAACATAAGCAGTTAGCACATACTAACTTCAAGACAGGAAAAGAGTACTCATTAGTCCCTCAAAACTTATATACTGAGAGAAGAACAGAGCTTTGCATGAAAATAAAATAGTCAAAATGGGACTTCACCTTCCAATTGAACTCAGACCTATGAAAATAGGCAGCTCTGTAGCAGGAAATTCAATGAAAACTTGCAAGCTGAGGTGGATAGAACACAATTCATTTTGTTTATTTGAACTCCCTGAAGAAACCGATGCAGAGATTTCTGCACAGTCATTGCAAGAAAACTGCCATTCCTTGGGAGGAAACCAAAAACCACAAACCCGCACTTTTGATGGCCAATAACCTAATATATAGGGTTCCACTGATCAGCTTAATAACAACGGTATAATAGCTTTATCAATACAACTTCGTCAAGAATAACTTTTTGCATTGACAAAACCATCTAAAGCAGGCGGCTCAACTTTTTTTCTTCTCACGATTTTACAAAGTCCATAGTTAGGTTATCTTACATAGCCAAAGTCTGGAAAGCTTGTAGCCTTAAAGTCAATACAGTAGCTGAATTTGTAATATAGCTGGATTTACCCTAAAATAGAAAAGTAAAGTGGCTTTCAACTATTATGTACTTTACAACTCCGAAGAACAAAAAAGGCACAGACATATATTCTCAGAAGCATCAACTTGATTCCTTATAACACCATTATTGCAATTCTGTTACCACCATTTTACTCAAAATTCCATTGTAATCATGCAGTTCTACAGATTCTAAGTAATCATGTTACAAAAGGTCAAAGATCACCAAAATGGAGAAATATATACAATATTAATTTTTTTAGCATTTTATTCTCTTGTCAGGAAATTTTCACATGAAACTAAGAAGAGATGTATATAGATATTTCATCATAAGCCATACCAGGGTATTCAACAACTTCTTTGCTAAATCCATACCTGTGAGCAAGTCACAATATGTCAGAAAGTGCAATAACAACTATCCCGTGACAATAAATAGACACATGGAAACATATATATTAAGACGCCAATAACCTATAGGTCAAAGATAAAATATCGACTTATTCTATTTGGAAATACTTTGAAAAATACATCTTTACACAATTTTTCCTTGCTCCTTTGTTTAGAAGGCAACATGGCTAACGGAACACCAAATCTCAGGTAAGCGTTCTATAGACTTCTCAAGATGACCGGAAAGACACAATCTGAAAGCACTTTTTAAAGAGATTTTTGAAAAGCTAGTAAAAGCCAAATTAATTCTTTTCTACACCTTTAAGATTTATCCTACTATTATCTTCTAGAACTTTATAGTGTTCCATAGTTCTATAGATACTTTTTAGCTAGTACAATTATCTTACAATAGTAGAGTAGACGGAAGCCTCTCATGGAATGTCGGAAGACCTGTTACAGGGTCCTGCATCCAAATGAAAGACCAGTAAATACAAGGAAGCAGAAAAATTAACAGAGATTCAATAGGAGAGGGAGCACTACTTGACTTTAACCAAAACACCAGTGACCCAAACAATTCAGTTTATGGGTTCAGATCTGAATTGGTTACTGGTTTTGATTTAGAAAAATATAAGTTCTACAAAGTTTTTAGTTATCAAAAAGCCTGGTCGTTGCATCATAAAATAAGCTAAAAAATAGAACCGTGTGGTTCAGTGATTGGCTTGCCCCTTAAAGACGAATATCTAAGCTGAGTGAATTCCAGCCTCAAAGTTCAACGCTCTGATTAGAAAGGCAAATTTAGGAAAATTGTCATTGGCTGGAGTAAAGAACACACCGTAAAAGGAAGGGAACTCAGGTTCAGGTCCATACTTCTCCACGAACCCCACTCCTCAGTGAAAAGTGGCCACATCCAATGGATGACATCTTTCCAGCCAACCTACAATCAGCAAAAGCCTCAGCTCATGCAATTGCTGTCTTTACTCAAAGAAAATAAGACTAAAATGCAGGGGAAGGACTCATATAACATTAACAACCTAACAGGGTTGAAACAAAATTGACGATCAATCAGCTGGTATTAGTACTGAAGAAGCTTATACCACAGGCACAAAATTTGAAATGTAGATGAAGATTTTACTAGAATCACAGCCATAAGTCCATCCATTAACTCACTGTACATTTTAAATGAAAAGTGGAACTGATTTTCCAAATGAAAGTCAGTGAATAATATACCAAGTGGCAACAGAATTCGTCAAGTACCTTGTCAGTGGGGGCTTCCTGGAGATGGTTATATAAACCTGGATGTTCTTTCCTAAATTGCCGTTCAAATGATGATGGAGCACTACATTGCATGAGGAGAGCTAAAAGTCAGACAAACAAGCAGTGTAGGTTCTGCATTAACATCCAACCTAAGTGTCCAGATACTAGAGAAATTTCAAATGCCCAAGATGCTTCAGAATGAACAGATGAAAGATGAGCATAGTTTACACACAAGTAAGGGATTCATGAGTTTAAATGCTTGGCCTCCATATACTCAAACAGGTCTACCTTACTAGTAACAAAGAAAGCAAGTGAGTCCAGAACAAGAAGTTCATGGAGAGATGTTCATCAAGTTCATTGCCTTACGAAGCAAATCCATGGTATACCAATTAACAAATTAAAGGAGCCATAAATTGTTGTAACTTGTAAATAAATACATAGTTAAAGACAGAGGTAAAGACAATATGATTGTTATCGAAAGAAGGGAAATAAGAAAGTTTCTCTTGCTACCTATAGGGAACAACATAAGGAGCAACCACAATGCAACGGACCCGAAAAAGCTCAGCAAAACTCCAACCTTCCTGGAACTCAAGTTATACGGTGAAAAAAACAAAGCATTGCGACTGTACTATAATTGACAATGACTATACTTCCTGTACATATAATTGAAAGCAATTCACCCCCTCATTCCTTCTCTCCACATCCTCCTCCCCCAAACTTTCTACCCTTCTAAGGAGATAGACTCGCCAAGCTCAGCTTGATGAAAGGAAATTTCCTCTCTAAAAACAAAAATTAAAAGGGATATAGAACAATTAAATGCCAGAGAATTTACCAGAGAGAAGAAATTAATAGCAATAACATCGCCTTCCACTGAGCTATCTCCAAAGATATCCTCAATAATCGAAGTACACTCATACCTATGTTTCTGGATAATTTCCCTTTTGTGGGCAGAAAAAGATAACTCCATCTTACCTGATCAACATGCAGTACTTGACTGATGATATATTGGGATAAGAACAAATATAACGAAGCTGTATAAAGTGACATACCATAATGTTCAAGAGGGGAAACAACAGGTGGCGATGAAACTGGTATATACGTAACTTTATTTGCTCTCAAGTGCACCATCAAGTTCTGTCAGGAACAAAAGGAAATAAAAGAAAGAAAAAAAAACTCTGAAGCATTCAGTGTCAACTTTCTGAAATGTCACATATTTATGTTCAAAGAGAAAAGAATTTGGCTGCCTTATCCAGCCTAAAGGCTAAATTATCTGGGTTTCTTTCCAGGGCTTGCTGAAATCAAACTAGATCACTTTATATAAACACAAACAACACAATAACATGTCCAAAAACAATCTCTTAAAATTGAGACAACAAGCAACAAATAAGAATTGTTCTTCTTTTGCTAACCTCATGAGCTGAATGAGTGATAAAAACCACTTGATATTGCTCTTGATCACAAGCAAACGCTGCAGCAATGGCCTATTCATCAAGTCACTAATTAAAATATATGGCACAAGTAAAAGAAAACCTCTATATAGGTAATTAATGATTCATACAAACATTTCCATTGTATATTGCGAAGGGAATATACAAGGCCTGTCATGAAATTCAACACAAGAAAGATAACCCAAAACTTTGAGCCTACAGAAACCAGTACAGCACAAAATCCAGAAATAGAAACTATTTCAATATTGACACACAGATAAATGTAAAGGGGCGAAAAATTATTCGAATATTGAATGTTTAGATAAATTTTCAATTAGTTGCAATAACAATTGAATGTCAATGCGATGCATTACATTTACACACAAAAAAAAAACGAAGAGGAGGAAGAGGGTTACGGCAAGAGGGTAGATATCGCCTTTAGTTCCGAAAGCCATGAAAACAGCGGCTGGTTTGCTCCTCATCTTCTTCAATTACTCCTTCCTTCACTTTACGACTTCTGGTTCTTAACAATTTTCACCTATTTTTGTCATTTTTTCTGAAATTCAAGAATACATCAGAATTTTATTTTATTTTATTTTTACAGAATGTGCATTTTTTGCTGCAAAATTCTAAAATAGTTACTCCTCCATTAATAAAATTAAAATAATATTAATTATTTTTTTCCATTTGGTTAAATTTTTAAAATGAGAAAAAAGTTTATTGTGTTTCATCAATAAATTTTAAAAGCGTTTTAAAGTAATAATTAGTGTTTGAGTACTTTTCAAGAAACCTACTATAACGATCAACAACTACAGTTAATCGATATAGTTTGCCACCATTACTACTAGCCCACTCATTATCACCACACTCCCAACATAATCCCAATCGACACCTACAACCATCATTGCTATCAATCATCACCTTTAATTGTCATATAATTTTTAAAAGTATCTTAATATAGTATAAAAATACAATTTAATAGTTCATTTAAATTTTATATTTATTAATTCTAAAGAAATGTAATTTCATATATTCACATGCTGAAATAACAAATAGTCTTAATTGTTTAGTATAAAATTTTTAGTATAATATCTTAATATTCAAGTATGCATTCAGATTAAAATGTCTCAATCTTTAACGAAAACAATTAGGAATTAAGGAGGTGAAAGGAATACAAATATTAAATTGAGATTAAATAATAAATAAGAGTAGTTTAATCAAATCATCCTTGTAATTAATATTTTTTAAAAAGAAATGCAAAAGAAAAATGTGACAACCAAAATGAACCTAAGGGTAGCACTAGATACTAGAAATATTTCTTGATATTGATCGACACATAAAAATGATTCTTCCAAATTCCTTTTATTTAATATTAATTCCTTTTATTCTGTCCTAAAAAAGAAATCAACCCCTCATATACTTGGAAACTATTTAATTTAGCATTCATAAAATGTTTCCCTCTAGTTCATTTTAGGTGATTTTTAAAGGTTTTGACCAGATTCCTTTTATTCTAACCTAAAAAAGATTGACCCATTATATACTTAGAAACTATTTAAATTAACATCCATAAAAATGCTTTTCTCAAGTCTAATTTAGGTAATTTTTAAAACGATTTTAACCGAATTCCTTTTATTCTATTTTAAAAAAATTGACCATACTAGAAAACTATTTAATTTAGCATTTATATATTGCTTCCCACTAGTCCATTTTAGGTGATTTTTAAAGATTTTGACTAAATTCCTTTTATTCTATCCTAAAAATGATCGATCCAATGGTACTCAAAAACTATTTAATCTAACATTCAGAGATTATTATCCCCTGTCCATTTTAAGTGATTTTTAAAAAGATTCTTTCATTAAAAAAAAGTCAACTATTAACATTAATGAAATGAGTTATTTTATTAAACATTTGTTTAATAATTTATTAGACAAGGATAATTTTGGAAAAAAAGTTATTAATAAATTTATGGAATTTTAAATTCAACAACCATATTTAGACAACTTTTTATTTTACATTACTATCGTGCAATTTTGATTTAATAAAGCAATACATTTTTGGACAGTGAATAATAAATAATAAAGAAATCACATCAACAACAATATAAAGATATTCAGAAGCTAAGACTTTTAATTTTATAATTGGACACTAGACCATTAAAACTATTACCTTATTTGTTAAAATCAACTAATTGAAGATTGAAAGGTACTATTTGGTCAACCATTGCCAACTAAAAAAGGAAATTTATAGTCAAAGCAATTACCATTCTTGAAACAAAGCAAGTACATAATAAATTTTGGTGAACTCTATATTTGTGCCGACAACAAGGATGCCTTGTTTTAGTGACCAATATTCAACTTACTTGATGTTTCTTTCAAGAATCAATATGCCATTATGCATTGATCATTAATTTGCTCATGTAAGATGATTTTATCATGACATAAAAACTAAATACTTTTCCATATAAAGATTAAACAAAGAATATGCAAGGCTCTTCCCCGTAAGATATTAGTGGTGCCGGCAAATGAGTTGAAAATGGGTCAAACAAAACTGAAACATAAACCAACTCGCTCATATTTCATACACTAATGGGTATGATATGATCACTTTGCTTTTCAGGTTGACCATTAGATTTCTGAGAATCCAGCAAGTTAAATCATCACAAAGAGGCAGAGGCTAAGCCAGAACATCTGTGTTGAAACTGCAGCTGAAAGAAGCACACCATTTCGTCATTTATAAGCTTCAAACATACTCCAGTAGCCTTGAAAACATGATGTGTGAGAACCTTAAAAAGAGCACATCAATAATGCACTACTTTTAACAAGTTTGACATATGAACTGAACATCACAACTCACAAGTGCAATAAATAATGTTTCCACTAGATTAAGCTGATTGAATCAAGATTGATTTTCACAAGAGATGGGAACAGTGAAAAACAACCAACATAAGCTTAAAGCAACATACTGAGACATCATTGACTGTTAGAACTTATACATCCATGTACTCAGGGCAAAGGACTATACTGTACCTACTTCACATTCGAGTAAACCAGCAAGCAAGGGAAATACCATTATTACTAGTATCAATTTATCAAACACAATCTTATCTAGTATATTCAAACGTTTCCAAGTCATGTTGGATAGGAAGTTAAAATGAGAAATCTGGTAAGGAGACACCTCATATATTATGCATGTGTAATATATTCGTAATCTTGAATACGAATCATGATGAGCTTAAATGAAGTAAGATAATAAAGATTCATAGAGTCGCCCCAACTAGCTTGAAGTGAGGCGTGATAGTGGTTGTTAATTGGAAGTCAGTGAGAATGACATAAAGAAAAATCCATCTGCTTAGATACACGAAATTCTGTTAATGGCGACAGATAAATGCGCAAGCATAGTAAGATAGAAAAAATAAGTGCCGCTGCTGCATCTCAGTAGCAGGGACTGGACTGGAAAAGGAAACATCCATAACTGAATCCATTAAACAATAAAATGATTGCCAAGACCATAATAGATTATCTGCATTTCAAGAACAAGGAAATATTGTTTAGATGAGTCAATATCATCTTACCAAAATATTGCGAGTCGAGTCGTCAGAACAAACAGTTGAGATAAGTACCTCAGAAATTGACAATAAAGCTGCCAAGAAAAAACATGAGAACATTCATGATTTGGAAGTTCACTAAGGTGTATTCAGACAGTCAATTGCAAAGTTTTTGGCAACTGATTTTCTTTTCACTTGGTTATTTGGCAACTCTCTTATTTGCTCACTCTTAGATATTTCAATTATCATATAGAAAATATTTAACGCTCCCTTGCCTTAAGATTCGTTGCTTAACAAGCCTTGACCACTAAACTAAAGGCCTAAAATTGTGAAGATTCACCAAATCCAGCATTCACCAATCCACTCCAACCCCAAATCCCCACCCCCATTTTTTTTTATAGAGAATCTAAGATTTCTCTCATTGGAGTTCTATTGTCAATAGTTGAGAAATTACAGTAATCAAAATTGATGAGCTGTCACAAAAGGGAAAACAGAATAGATCAAAGTTAATGACCCCGTATCATGATAAATCTATTTCCATAAATAAATGACCAGCTGTAGTCTACTGATTTCTTATCTGTCTATATATTTTATCCGTCGCCTCATTCAGACATTTTTAGATTTTGAAAGCAAATCCAACTCTAACGTTAGCAGCAGTACCTTCAACCTGATTTGAACAGGAATCATTCAGAACAAGATTTTATGGGTAAACAAGGGCCATGTTGCCATTGTAGCATCAAGAGTAAGTTCTATTAACCACCTATATCCCGCCTTTTATGTTTATCAATAATCTCTTGCTTTACAGGATAATTGATTCAGTGATATTTAGAATTTATGTGCCTGATGTTAAGCAAATAAACATTGAAGAATCACATGCCTGAAACACTAAATAACCAAATTTCCCTAAATTGCCGATCTGTTAAACATAAAACATAGCGTACTTGAATTTTCTCACCTCTCGAGCCAAATGTTAATTGATTTTCAAAACAGCTCCCCTTAGTCTAACAGGAACCGAGGTCATCTTGGATAAATTGTAGATTTGGTCCCCAATCCCTGGCATAGATGCACATTTTAGACCCTGCTGTCTCCCGCTTCATATTTGGCACCAATGACCCTGCTCCACAACAACTGTCTGTCATTGGCATATCTCCATAACCACTCCATTCTAAGAGCTTTGCTTTGAAATTCCAGATTCTTTATCCTAAGCCCCCATTCTTCTTAGCAGTCATCACAGATTTCTATTTTACCAGGTGGTACCCTTTCTTTTCTTTGTTTCCCAGCAACAAAAACTCTCTCTTAATGTTGTCCAACCTTTTGATAACCCCTGGTGGGATGGGAAATAAACGCATCATATAAGTTGGTAAAGCATCAAGGACTGAATTAATGAGAGTCGGTTTTCCTCTAAGGAGGGGTCAGTTTTCCACCTGGCTAGCTTTTTTTCACACTTCTTTATCACTCTATCCCATATTTCTATAGATTTAGATTTAGCCCCCAGAGGTAGTCCCAAGTAAATTGTTGGCAGACTGCCAAATTCTCCATCATGTATAGCAGCTAGCCAGTTCATGTTGGTGACTTCATTTATAGGATACATTAGGATCTTCCTCTAAAATCTATGTTGCTTGGACTCTCTGAAATTGTTGCCGCACCCGTGTCGAATTCTCCAAAATGCACTACTTTTGGAGTATCCGACATGCACATCTTGACATTTTTGAAAAATCTGAGCAACATAGACTATAATACCTACTCCATTCCTACTCCTCAAACTTCCTCACCTTAACTTGAACCCGCCTATATCCCTAGTCTTAGTTCCTACCCATTAGGTGTCCTAAACACAAGGTATATTGATCCTCCTTCTCTTAAGAATAATCACCAACTCTATTGACTTCCTCGCCAATGTCCCTATGTTCCAAGACAGAACTCTCAACCTAGGAGTTCCCTTGGTACCCTTACAACCCCTGCCCTCACCCCAAATCACTGACATGACTTTTAAGTTTTAACTACCATCAAACTTTTTGAAGCCACTAATGCCAGTTATAGAATAATCAAGAGTAAATAATCAAGTGGGGCAACCCGTAACGTCAAAAACCCTAAATCCAAAAGTGGCAGTCACACAATACAATGAAGAAAATAAAAAGAAGCAATAAACTATAGCAAAGATACCAGTTCAAAGTAGGAACAAAGAAAATGTAGTAATATTCACAAGGGCACAATAATAAATTCACAAACACAATATCAGATTTAATAAAATCAGTTAACAATCAAGAAACGATAAGGGTCTGAACAATCTCTCAAGGAAAAATCAGGTCTAGATAAGACAGGAAAATATATAAAAGGGGTGGTGCATCATACCTAGGAGTTGATGGGGATAAAAATAAACTATGGACTGATTTTCCGAAACCCAGCGAGCTCCGATATACTCCTTTGGTCTGTCGGTCGTCGGTCATCAGGATGGGGTCGCTGGATTCTTGCTGACCGGTGTGGCAGTGCAACAAAAAAAAACAGAGAAAGGGAGAAAGAAAGAGGGCAGGGGGATTTTGTACCTGGTCGCCGGTGCTGGTGAGAGGTCAGGCCAGCAGCTTGCAGTGCAGGAGAGTAGTGGGTGATCTGCTTTGGGGGGGAGGGAATTATTTTACTGTTGAGCGCTAGAGAAAAAGATAAGTCCCTGTTGAATATTATACAGTTAACCACTGTCAGATTAGATGATAGCGTTCCTCCTTAAAATATCATGCAAATAAATGCAGTCTGCCAAGAGGTTAACTATTTTGCATGGTTCCTTAACACAACAAGCAAATCCTTTTCAATCTTTCCACCATCAAGCTAGTTCAACTATGTTGTATGGTGATGAAAATGTGTGTACACATCCTAAAAGTCTATATATGTTTCACAGAAAGATATTTCCTCTTGTTTTGCCAAAGATATTCCCCGCTATACGTACTCTAGTTTCGTGACGCTTTTGTTCTCGTACAGTACATTCTAAACCTTTTAAAGAAAATCTTAATTGTCAATGGTCATTGTGCTTTAGTTTCTGAGATAAGTTGCCTGTAAGATTTTATTCATATTTTGTTCCATATAAATGCTAATTAATTGTGAACTCAAACAGAAACCCCCCTATGGAGACCTGGGCCAACTGCAAAACCAGTGCTCTGCAATGCATGTGGAATAAGATGGCGAACTAGGGGAACACTAGATGACTATCTTCCCAAACACGCAAGCAACGAAAAACAGAGCCATCAGTTACCTTCTGAGATGAAGCCGCATCTCTTAGCTCGTGATGACCAAAAGCTGGAAGTTGGTGAAGAGATTTCTGGACAGGATGGCTCTTCAGCTTGTCTTGAAGAGGAAATGATTCACATATCAAGCTTAGGTTCAGCAGGATCATCCCCAGACAAATGCATGCAAATGGAAGAAACAAACGGTAAAAAAATTTCACTTATATATACATGATGGACTTAACTCCACCATCTCTTTTGACTCTTGTTGCCTCCTCTCCTAACCCAGATCTTTAACAACTCTAAAGTATGTTCTGGCATTGTCCGGTTCAGACTAGAGATGCTGAGAAACAAATTCCAGGTTTGCTTATTAAATTACAAGGCAAGAATGGGTGGCTGTCAGTTTCTCTTGTCAAATTGCATAAAAAGCACCTAGGGACCAGCTGTCTGCCCTTCTTCTGTAGTACTTCCTGTGTTAAACATGCCCTCTTTATCACTAGCCAAGTGAGACATTTCACTTTTGTAGGAATGTCCCCATTCCAGAAATAGTTCCAGAGATGTTTTGGATCCCCAGCTATCAGCTGGAGACCTCTTCTGTAGACACTGCTAACTGAATAAAGACCACTTTTTTTAATGATTCCACAACATCTTGTCTGTGGAAATTGTATACATACTCATTCCACCTATCTTCCCTAGTAACTCTGCAACCCTTTCCACCTCCCAATCATTTACAAGTCTTCTGAAGGCTAAATCCCATCCCTGTTCTGGCCCAACAGGCACCTACATTAGCATCAGGATTCACACAAATTTGGAAGAGATTCTTTAGAGGGAACTGTTCTATCCAGAAATCCTTCCAAAATCTTGTTTTACTGTCATTTCCCACTTTGATATAAAAGTCTGCCTTCATTTGAGGCCACAAACTTCTGATTGTTCTCCATACTCCCACACCCTTTAAGGTTCAACTGTGTTCTCTGTACACCATGGGGTTAGCTCACCATACTCGGCTTTAATCACCTCTTTCCAGAAAGCATTTCTCTCCTCAATGTACCTCCACAAACGACTTCTCCAGAAGACTTCCATTTTGCAATCTCAAATTTCAAATTCCCAGCCCCCCCCTGTCTTTGTTAAGGAGTACAGTCTTCCAGTTTACCACAGGAGAGGAGTTTAGATGCCCCGAAGGGACCTCTAAAGGTTTATCTTGGAGTCCATGTCTGGGAGCGACAAGTATTTGTAAGATAGTATCTAGGTCGTGTCCTGAATCAAATCCTTTCTTAAGTGTAAGGGTTATAAGAAAGTGGAAAACTAATATATTTAACCATACAAATTTTTGTAACAGCTTACTCCCCACTCCCACACACAAAAAAAAAAAGAAAATATCTATTGTATTAGTACCTTATTGTTTTATGTGCACTAATGTTCACCTTCTTTTTGAAGAAGCAGACAAAGATCCTCACTTGAATCCTGACAGTGTCCCAAGAAGAAAGATATCAAAGCTTAGACATAGCATTTTGTCACCTGCTCAAATCCAGAGGACACTTGATAACAATCTCCAGGCACCAGACTTTGAAATAATATCTGACGGAGATGAACCTGTTACTCTAATTTATGCAAGGAACAAATACATTCCTCCTAATGAGATTGGTCTTGGAGCTATGCTGCTAGTATCACCAACTACTACTACAGAACCCTCGACACCTCTATCAGCAATGGCAGTTCCTCCTAATGAGATTGGTCATGAACCTATGCTGCTAGTATCACCAACTACTACTATAGAACGCTCGACGCCTCAATCAGCAGTGGCAGAAGATACTGTCTCTTGCTCAATGGATGTTTCTAAATAAAATTCATCTATAAGTGAATTTTTAGATACATGCATAACATTCAAGCTGGTATGTGAAGCCAGCTCTTATTGTCTAGCTAGTGCAATGTTGGCTAAAAACAATTTGGGCTGTTCCAACTTTACGGATTTCCCCAACAGCAACTCGCAACAGTCTGGGTGTTTTGAGACCATCTAGTTTGTCTTGTTCTGGATATTCATAATTTCTTCTGCTTTATTGGATGGAATTTTTAGACATGTCAATTCTGCTTTTTGGATGCATTTAATATGTCAATTCTGAAGTCTATAACACGTGCTTACCTACAAGTTTGTCAGTTTGTTTGTCTGGACTACACAGTATACTAAAATTGTAACATCACAAAGGCCATTTGACATACATATGCTTGGCATTACAACTGTAATGTCTTGCATTGTACTTGTTTCAGGAGAAACAACAATGTACTAGATCATGTGGCTATGCAAAATGAAACTACTCGAAATAAGGACGGAAAAGCAAATGTATATGATAATGGACTCGCTCCACATCATATAGATACTATATCAGGGTATGTCAATAAATTGTTCTAAAAAATGCTGCTGCTATTGAATTTTCTTCTGTATATGGAGATGAACATCTTATTATTGAAGAAATAGGTATATCAGCCTCAGCATAAGATATGCTCAACCACAAAAAGTTTAAAAATAAGTCTACCAAAAAGTCTCTTCGATCTCCTTTTAAGTTATTAGGACAAGTTAATAAGACACTACACCTTCCAATAATAGCTACACTAAAGAGAAGCTAGAGAGCCATTATTAAATAATCCAAGAGCAATTGAGACCGAGAATAATTTAGTACTGAGTTTCATTAGTGCCCCCAAGTGGCAACATAGCACTCTTCAAAATAGATTTATCCTTTTATATTACTTAGTAGACTTTGAAGTAATAAGAAGTAGACATAGTAAAAGTTAAACGACAACACTCCTTTGGTGACATTCCTGATTCCACAACTTATATTGCTACTCTAGCAACAAATATTGCAGAAACCAAAACAATGAATTAACTATTCACAACCATAAAACTTCATCGAAGGCCATGAAGTACTAAAACAAAAGAAAGGGGCAAAAGAGAGAAAGATATTACTCCTTCGAAAAGGAAAATGGGACGTGGGAGAAAATGTGAAATGTTAGAATCTGTCATTCTTTTGATCAGTGGCAGAGTAATGTAAGTAATGATAGCTGAAAAAGGAAACAGATAAGCATATCTTAGGCTCCGGAGCATCATACAACTGAAAAAGGCTATTTATGGGTTGTACTTTCGTATTCTTAGTTTTGTTTGAAACATAGGATGCTTAATTTACAATTTTATGCCAAAAAAGAAATTTAAAAATTGTGGAGCGAAGATTTTCTACAATATACTCAAGTATAAGAATGAAACTTGATGGAAGGAACACAACATGATAGCTTAACACAACTTGCAACTGAGGATTTCAAAGTCAAAAAATACACCTTGTTGTCTTTCGGTTTAACTTTCCTTCTTTATCGGCAAGCCTATTTCTGTATTTTTGCTTCAGGGTATATGCTTGTGACGTTACAACTACATCCCGAGTAGACGATATACAATGCTTATGGGTTGTACTTACGTATTCTTAGTTTTGTTTGAAACATAGGATGCTTAATCTACAAAGTTAATTATTTCGCCAAAAAGGAAGTAGAATTGATGGGAGATACAATTTTATGCCAAAAAAGAAAAAGAAAAATGGTGGAGTGAAGATTTTCTACTATATACTCAAGTACAAGAATGAATCTTGATGGAAGGAACATAACATGATAGCCTAACACAAAACTTGCAACTAAGGATTCCAAAGTCAAAAAATACGGTTTGTTGCCTTCGGTTTAACTTCCCTTCTTTATCGGCAAGCCTATTTCTGTATTTTTGCTTCAAGGTATGCTTGTGACGTTACATCTACATCCAGAGTAGACGATATAGAAAGTAGCTAATGGACATGTACTTTCACTAATATTGTTGTTCCACACACCATATAAAATCCTTTTACTTGTCAAAATAATCATTATACATCAACAGCAAAACATATGATTTTAAAAAATAACAATCAAGTCATCTTGGTTTCCTAAAATGACACTTATTTCATACCAACTTTGAAAGGCTAAAACAACATTTAAAATGGACTGGAGGTAGTACCATTTATTTTCTTTTTTCTTCATAGTGCTATTTCTTTGATAAGGTAAACTTAACCCCATACCCAAGAGCCCAATAATGACTCTTTTTCTCACGTTGCGCCATCAGTAACTCAAACCTCTTGTTATATATAAAGGTGGAGGTTCCTTACCACTAGACCATCCCTCCGTGTCACATTTATATACTACTTATATAAGAGCTTTTAGGAGTTATATGTTACATGCAGTAGTCAAATTCCGTACTCCAATGTTGCTCTCTTCCAGTCACACCTCATTTCTAACATTTAAGTCCTTCTATTCCATTGCATTAAAATGTTTTCCGAATGTACGAGCTCACATGCAAGCCTCACTTCTATCATGAAAACACAATTGACAGGATTAACTCAAGGAAGGATACATCTACTTTTGTCGTTGACATGTATGGCTATTTCATCAAAAAGCTAAAGTCGTTAGAGATTGCACAATTTTATTTCCTTAAATTAAGGCTTGATCCACTCTTTTTCCTATTCAAAGAGCATCTCCCTAACTCTGTGTTTTCACATCGAGAATTATTTTCAGATGAAGAAATGTCAAAGGGGTTCGACCCCCTCACATGTGGGCTCCTAAGCACATGGAATATTTTTAATTATGGGTGACAGTAAGACTCAAATATTGAATCTTTGTCCGCTCTAATACCATGTTAAAGAACCCATCTAAAACTTAAATTGTTATAGCAAGTACTCTTTTATTTATTAAAAGCAACATAATAGCCTGAATTTTTCTAAAAACCTCACCCAACAAAATATTAGGAGCACAAAAATAAAAGACTGCAGATCTGTTAGAACATGAATAACAACAACAATTCAATAATATTCTTTTTCAACATTTCTCACAATTGAGACAACATTCCTCCATGTGATATCAAATTCACTTAGTCCCATTTCATCGCATCCAGTCATCATTTATGTGCTACAACTTAATGCAATAAAGTCAAGCTAAAACCAACTTATCATCAAAAAATACATGTTATGGTAAAAACCTTATCATCAAAAGAAATCTACCATTGTCTTTTCATCACTACTCATATCTACAAATTAATTACTTCTTGAAAACCTTATCATCAAAAGAAATCTACCATTGTCTTTTCATCACTACTCATATCTACAAATTAATTACTTCTTGAAGTGACAAAAGATGTTCTCTTTAGCTTAATATATTTTCTAGCCCTTTGATTCCAATAATTTAGTTGTATTGTCTTAACATGTACATTCATAGGGCAATATTATCCAAAGTATGTACAACTAATTGACATGACAAGTTTTAGTATGATTGCAAGTATCACGATGAGTCATGGTAACCATGCTTGTTCAACCTGATAAAAGAAAATAGTAATCAGATAATCCCCACAGCCAAAAATAGTGCTAACATAGAGACTTGAAATTAGTGCTAGAAAGGAATCGTAAAAAGCATTTCAAAGTTAAGAGAATATGAGGACAAATCAAAGCACCGGTACCTGCTACTCTATTTAAGTAACCTTACCATTATGTCAACAAAGACCACAATCATAAGGAAAAATCCAACAATTTATCCGTAACTCCTCCATGTTTTTGTTTGTTCCACTTCATTGCTCTTTTCTTTTTCGTCAAGTAACTGAATCTATGTTTCCTTCCTTTGCATCTGTTGCAAATAACACATCTTCTGTCTCTTTTCCTCATAATCTCTTGGGTAACTTATCAATCCATCAAAAAAAAATGTAATTAAGAGGTTATATTTATATCTTTCGAGTATAAACATATTGATAGTTGAAACTGCACAACTGAGTCCATCTGGAAGATCAGCACCTAAAATCCTAAATGAGCAAAATGAATAGTTTCATTTGTACTAACTGCCAGAAAACTAAATAAAAAATCTTCTAGTTAAGATAACAGCTGCATTATTAATCTTCCAGTTTGTGAGGTGTTTCCATTCATTCCAATAAACTGAAACAGAAAATGAGGAAAGCACCCGAAGTAGTAAACAACTAATAGACTCATCACACGGAGGTAGAGACACAATTTGATCTGTTGAAAACACAATTCAACAATCAGTTTATTTATTTCTATGGATTCAATACACTTCTTAATTTTAAAAAACTTCTTCTTCCAAACATCTCTTTGGCTTTTATCTAAGAATTGACATGCCACCTCTGTTCTGTTTTTTTGGTATATACAAGAAAATACAAATATACAAGTGTTTCCTCATCGACAATCTTCTTTGCAGTCTAGAACTCAAATTGAGAATTTCAAAAGCAAGTCAGGTAATAGTGTATGATAAATCTCTTTTGTGATTTGGTACATCCTTGCATATTTCATAACTACTTGAGGTACCTTATTTAATTATTGCTTGACATTAATTGCTCGAGGTCTCCAGCCAGAAACTATATTTTCGAAGAGCTCAGTGTGGAGCAAAAATAGGATATCCTAGAGGTCAACAACGGATCTCGACAACCTAAGCTACATCTCTGCTTAAATTTGTTTCGGTTAATGAATCTACTTCTAGAAAGCTCTACAAAATTGAAATCAAACAAATATCATATATTTAAAAGACATGTGTTGCTATATCTACCGGTATCAACAGACTTATGCAGACATAGGCACATTTCAATTAAGTAAATTTTTTATAACCGGAGAAATCCCCGAGGTTCCAAACTCAGTGGATCTTGAGCACAACTTCTTCCCACCCACCTCCTATCCATCCCCCAACCCCAGCCCACCCAAAAAGAGGGCAGTGAATTTGAAAGCACTTCTGAACCTTTTTAATTTATTAGAAAGCACCTTAAATAGAATCTTGTAAATGCTTCCTACCGGACTAATAGGTCTATAGTCCTGTATACTTGTCACACCTTCCTTCTTTGGCACATTAGTAACAAAGGATGCATTGAGACTTTTCTCGTACTCCCCTGAATTCTGAATTCTGCAATGGTCACCAACAGCTCACATTTGACTATCCTCCAACATTGTTGGAAAAGAGCAAACGAGAATCCATCAGGATTCGGAGCCTTGTCACCCAGACAACTATCCCTCACCTCTTCTTCTTCTACAGCCCTTTCCAACCACTCCCTCACCCCCTCCCCTATTAGGTTAAATACTAGCGCCCCCCAGAATTTTCGTCTCCACCTGATATCTTCCTTGAACGAATGTTCATAAAACCATACAATGGCCTCCTCCACTTCCACCTCCCCCTCACGCACCTATAAAGATGATAAAGTTTCTCTTCCTATTTGCTATGGCTACCCTATGAAAGAATTTTTTGTTAGAATTCCCCCTCTTTCAACCACAATGCCCTCAAATTTTGCCTCCAACTAGTCTCTTCGGCAACCGCTGGAGCCGCAAGCTCCCCCTTTGCCTATTCATATCTGACCTTCTCCCTTTCTTCTAACACCCTCATCCCTTCCACATGCTCAATCTCCCCCCACCTCATTTATTAGCTCTCTTATTTTAAACTTTCACCCTCCCAAACACCTCTTTGTTCCATTTACTTATATCTCCGTTTACAATTTCAACTTACAGGCAAGTCGAAAAGATGGTGTGCCAGTTTTTATTCTTGAAAAACTTCAAACTATATTAAAAATAAATAACACATGACTTGAGCAACTAAATATGATGGGATCCAGTTTTAGTATCCCAGTGACACAGGCAATACAATTTTTAGTCATTTTATTCTCGTGACAGGGAAATTTCCCCATAGAACTAAGAAGAGATGTCTATAGATATTTCATCATAAGCCATACCATGGCATTCAACAATTTCTTTGTTAAATTCATACCTACGATCAAGTCACAATATGTCAGAAAGAACAATAACAGTTATCCTGTTACAATAAATAGACACATAGAAACATATACATTAAGATGTCAATAACCTATAGGTCAATATAAAATACCAACATATTCTATTTGGAAATACTTCGAAAATACTCTCCACACAATTTCTTCTTGTTCCCCTGTATAAAAGGCAACGTGGTTAACAGAGCACCAAATCTTAGGTAAGCTTCCTATAGACTTCTCAACATAACTAGAAAGCCGTAATCTGAAAGCACTTTTAAATAAATTTTAGGAATGCTAGTAAAGGCAATTAGTTATTTTCTACACCTTCAAGATTTATCCTACCCTTATCTTCTAGAACTCTATAGTGTTCCATTGTTCTTTAGATGTTTTTAGCTGGTACAATATCTTACAAAAGTAGAAAAGACAGAATTTTTAACTACTTTGATGTGCATTACTCGAGCTGAGGATCTTGCTGAAATAGCCTCTCTACCTCTACGAGGTAGGGGTCTGTGAACACTCTATCCCAGACCCCGCTTATGGGACTACATTGGGTTTGTTGTTGTTGTTGTTAGCAGAGGAGATGAGCACCACTCATGGAATGTCGGAACACCTGTTACAGGTTCCTGCATTCAAATACAAGACCAGTGATCCAAAACAATTCAGTTTCTGGTAATTCATATTCGCTACTGGTTTTGATTTTGCAAAATCTAGGTTCCACAGTTTTTAGTTACCAAAAAAATGAAATTCCTGATCCCTGTTTGATAAAATAAACCAAAAAATTGAACCGTGTGGTAGAAGGGAATATTCCCACCTCGAACCCTGAGTGAATTCCCACCTCAAACTTCAACAGTGTTGGTATAAGGGGAAATTTTAGAAAATTTCCCACTCCCTTGGAATGATGATGACTTCTGTCCTTAGTTAGCCAGAAGTGTTTTCTTCATCCATGAAAAAGAGAACTACATAAACAAATTTTATAGTCCTGTTAAATTTTCCAGTGTTTTACTTGGATTAGAGGAAAATATGGACTTTGTGCTGTATTATTTCACCAAAAGGATACCCGTACTTGCAAACTTTGCATATGATCTCTGTTTATCTTAGACTTTTGGTCCATCAACCAAAGCATGCCACAAACTACTAAACAAGTCTCACATAAAATCCAACTTCTCACCTTTGGTATATCACTTGTAGGTTTATATTTCGGTGGCAACATATGCTGACTTAGAGATGAATGGTGAATTATCAATGAAGATTTTAGTCTGATCGTAGCAGGGTTATTAGAAACTTGCAACCAACAACAGTAGAAATTTTCATAATAGCCTACAACTTTTGCTTCCACGTTAAACATAAACAGTATGAGTTTAACAATAAAAGTGCAGCTATAAAAACATAATCATGTCTGATACTTTGAAGAGTTTGTTTGGAACTTGGACAACTATATTGATGTTTATATCTTATACTTAAATTAATTTGAATAAACCTACTTGACAAAGGCCAGAAACTTGACGAAGTTACATCTACCTAAACGGCATAAACAGTATATCAACTAACAAGAACTAATCACAAAGAAAGGGGAACCAAGAAAAAGTAAGAAAAAAGAGAGCAACATTCCCAGATTCAGTTTTTCGGATTCAAGAATGCAAGAAAGTGGAGAAATTGAAAAGTATGTTCTCAAGAATATATATGGAAAAATATGAAGTAGGAACAAATAGTACTTGGTAGTATTTAATAAAAGCTCAACAAGGATTTCAGATGAATATAGAACATATTTATTACAGAAGAGAACAAATTAAGGATACCTTTATCACCTAACTGGTAGTCCTTAAACCTCAACTCCTCCTGGCTTTTATCTTTATAAGTCTGCATTATATTCCACAAATGGATTGAATTTTTCCACCACCAGGTCCTGTGATATCATTCTCTAGAGTTGCAATATATAATGTTATTCTACTTCCTTTCTGATTAATGTCAAATGCTGACTTTCCAAAACCAGAGCCCTTGAGAAAGGGTGGTGTGTACTTTCTTTTCCTGGTTTGCAAATTTGATCAAGATTGAACACTTAAAGATATCAAAAAATATGAAGTAGGAATAAATAGTACCTAGTGGTATTTAGTAAAAGCTTTCAGATCAATATAGAGCATATAGATTACAGAGCAAAATTCTCCCTCAAAACGTTGATTAATCTGCTCCAATACATGAGAAAATGGACAATAAAGTTAACCTTTGCACCCTAACATGGATTCTTCTGGTTGGCCAAAGGAGTATGAATCAAGTCTTGGGGTGCCAAAGTGTGAGTTGCTTGAAACAACAAATGCAGGAGCTCTTGGATATCCAAGTATGGAGGAATCTTAGACATTGACATCCCTGGACCACACTAGACGTTCATTGGCCACACTAATAAAGTCATATTCTTTCCAAGGTAAAGTGGAGGAGCCCATAGATACGTTTTGTGTTTGACCAGATGTAGCATTTGTTGCTGCACTAAAGTCTAATGGTACTGCAGTTAGGAAAGCAGATTGAATTGATTTTCTAATCACTAATTAAAGACAACTACAAGCATGAATACCTGGCACAAGACGGTTCTAGAAATTGTAAGCAATAACACTACCCACCATAAGAAATCCCACTGATGTACTGCAGTTATTACTAACATTTTTTTAGAAGAGTACAACTCAAGAAGCATAGCTACTTCCACAAGGAGCAGATTTAGCTTTTCGACCAATTCCAAAGCCGCCTTGCTTCTCTAGAAAAGTAAATATGATATCTCTTCTTTCATGAAATTGGTAGTAGTAAGTGTAGCATCTATAAATGTCAATCCTCACCTTGACCACAGGCGAGAAAGAATGCTACAATTAATCCATTTGGCAAAGAAATCATTGGGAAAAACATATTCAAAGAGTGTGTGTAGGTCATTCCCTATTTCCCATGCAATAGCCTATGTGGTCTTTCTGCTGAGACATAGTAATGCACCAAAATAAAGCTAGAAACAAAATTAAGTTTTGAAGAATATGCAAGAAAGTTGGAAAATGTTGTTAAGAGAGTATGAAAACAAATTCTTGGTATCAAGAACCGCTTCCAGGTCTCAATCTTCTTTTCTTTTCTTATAGTAGTGTTAATCTACGTCATGCCACTTTTCTTGGATCCGCGTTACATGGATTGTTGAACCTGATTTCAACTAAATTGATTCATATGCTTATGTAGTAATGTAGACTATGTGTACTAATTAATACCAAGAACGTTCTCTTGGGATTACAATATATAGAAACAGATATATAATGGAATTGGAAAAGGGTAAATTAAAGGGGAACCAAGAAAAAGGAAGAATAAGAGAGCCACATTCCCAGATTCAGTTTTCTGAATGCAAGAAAGTGGCGAATGCCATGGTATGGAGATTGTACCGACCATATAAACTATCAAGTAACAACATGTAAGTAATGAAAGAAAATTTACAAAAACTCATAAACACAGGACACAATGCATCAAAAGCCCTAAAGAATGAAATTTTACTCACTTGTAGCCGTGAATATCGACGACAGACAGACAGACAAAACAAAGAAGAAGGACCCTTTTGATTGTCAATGTTTTGGAATGGTGGTATGTATATAGAGAAGAATAAGAAGAAGAAAGGTTGCATAATCTTTCTTAACCGGTTGTTGCTTAAGCTAATATCCTTTCCAGCGCTATTTAAGCTAATATACAACTAATTAAAAGACATGTTTTTTTCCCTCAATTATTACTTAAAATAAACTAGATACAAAAATTCAGGCTTATTATTTTAATTTTTAATTTTTACGACATAAATAGAATTAGGAGAGTTAACTAATTTTTAAAATATTTTTATTGTTAATTATTTATATAATATTTTTCAAATAATATTAATAGAATTAGGAGAGTCAACTAATTTCTTAAATATTTTTATTGTTAATTATTTATATAATATTTTTCAAATAATATATGTGGCACTTGTAGCGGTGAATATCAACGACAGACAAAACAAAGAAGAAGAAGAGGAGCCCCTTTTGATTGTCAATGTTTTGGAATGGTGGTATATATA
>JAJOOR010013047.1:0-17727 GCA_036250505.1 Solanum acaule
GAAAAAGAAGATGGTTTAGGTTTGAGTCTGAGCTTAGGAATCATGAGTTGCCCTCAAAATAATCATAAAACTCCTCCTCCTTTCCCTTTGAATCTCTTACCTTTCATGCACCATCATCAAATTTCATCAGGTAAAAGTTATAAAGATTCAATTTATTTTTTTGCTCTGTTTTTTCTTCATTTGTTTTAGTCATGGATTCCATGAGCGGAACCAACTAAGACTGTTATATTTTATCTATTTATAGTTTTCGTATATTCATGCTTAGTGAAAATCTTGGCTCTGCCATTGATGAATGCATTCTCTGTTTTATGGGTCAAAATAAAAACACCCATTTTTTAAAATTTTTGCAGGGAGAAAGGATGAGAGAGGAGAAAGGGTAAGAGGGGGAATAGATATGAATGAACCAGCGAGAATGATTATAGAGTGTGATGATGAAGAAGAAGATGAAGAAGATCAGGTGTTAATGGTTTCATCACCTAACAGCACTGTTTCGAGTGTGAGTGGAAAGAGGAGTCATGACAGAGAAGAGAATGAAGGGGAGAGGGCCACCAGCTCACTGGAGGATGACGGCGGAGATGCGGCGGCAAGGAAGAAACTCCGGCTGTCAAAGGAGCAAGCTGCCGTTCTTGAAGAGACATTCAAGGAGCACAACACTCTTAATCCGGTGAGTGGTAGTTTTGGAAAATAACTTTGTGGGTTAAGGGTAGTTTTGGAAAGCAGGGTTATTACTTTTGTTTTTTACTTTTGTGAATTTATTGTGTGGAACCATTTACTTCTCACCCAATTTTTCTGTTTTTTAAAATGTAGTTACTCAATGAATTTTAATTTTATAAATGCAAAGGTGTAATAACTCTTGTTTGACCATAGATTTTGACGTTGAAACTCAAATTTTTAAGTTTTTGAAGTTCTGATTTTTGAAATTTGAAGGAGGTGCTTGGCCATGAAAATTGTGTGTATTTGAAAAAAAGTGATATTAAAATTGGAGTTGTATTATAAATTTGAGTTGCCTCTAATTTTTTTTGAGTAATTTGAAAATGAAAATAATTTTTTTTTGGTGTTTTTCATATTCTCGGAAATAGTTGATTTTTTTTTGTAATTTTATGGCCAAAGTTGATGATTTTCACGACCAAACGCGTTGCCAAGTTATGTTTTATCATGCATTTTACTTTGAAAAGGAATAAGATATTAAATCTGATAAAATTTCATACGAAATAAATATTAATTTGTTTTTTCATATTTCAGAAGCAAAAATTGGCTCTGGCAAAACAGCTGAATCTGAGGCCAAGACAAGTGGAGGTGTGGTTTCAGAACAGGAGGGCAAGGTATGTTATTTGTTTTACAGATTCAAGGGTATTTTTGGTATTGGAATAATATTTCACGTTTGTAGCATGAATCTTCCATGTTATTATGGACACACGTGTAAGTGAGTGTTCCATTATAAAAATTTAAATTATGATAATAATCAAACTAATGTCCTGTCGAGTGTCGAGTGATACACGTGTGCATGTATTATGAGTAGTTCTCACCTTAATATTTAATAATTGTATCTAATTTTACTTGTAAGTAAAAAATAAAGATGTATCCCATTTTGCTTTGGTCAAACAACATAAATGTATTACTAATGTCTTGTAAAAATAGCAAACTATATTGTTGGCACATAACTTTTACTACTAATAATTTATCATGATACCTGCCCGACTAATTCAGATTTACAAAAAATTAACTTTATATGGCTTTGTTGTTTAGAGGCGATTTCAGTATTTAAACTTGACGTGTTTTAGTTTTTAAGGTTTTTATATTGTAATGTTGGATTAGTTTTCAATTTTTAACGTTCTTAGCGTTGAACTTACTGAGGGTTTGAATGATTCAGGACTAAGTTGAAGCAAACAGAGGTAGATTGTGAATACTTGAAGCGTTGCTGCGAAAATCTGACGGATGAAAACAGACGTTTGCAGAAAGAAGTTAGTGAGCTTAGAGCATTGAAACTTTCTCCACAATTGTACATGAACATGAGCCCTCCAATCACCCTCACAATGTGCCCTCAATGCGAGCGCGTAGCTGTATCATCATCCGCGGCCTCTTCATCAGTCACCGGAGCCAATGCCTCTCGTTCACACCTCCACCAAGCGCCAGTGCCTCTCAACAAACCATGGGCTGCAATGTTTGCGTCTAAAACACTCGAGTTGCAAAGGTCACAAATGTAATTTCACTCTTGTTTTGGAGCTGCTAAAGATAGGGTAGGGAAGTGTTTATAGAGTAAGAAGATGATTACAAGAGAATCTGAGATCATGTTTTTATTCTCTTTAGTTGGTGAATGATTTGATGTTCCAAAAGTAGGATATGATGTGTTGGGTTTCAGAGGAACAGTTTCTTGAATTTGTTCATTTCATTTGTGTAGGAAAATGGTTTTACTTGAATGGGAAGACATAGTTGTGTTCACTAACTATTTTTATTATATCCATACTTTTTTGCATGAAGATCCTCTATTCCAATTTTTTTACTACAAGAATCATGGACTCCTCTTGGGCACTAGTGGACATGATTGCTATCCTACTACTATCCACTTTTGCACCTTAAACTAAGGGGTCCACTCAATAGTCGATTAAATTATAGTGCCATTTAATTTGTTGTTTGCTTGGTAAGTTTGGACAACTTATCATAAATAATATCGGGATAAGTCATCCCACCTTTTGGCTGGTATAATACTTTTGAGATAAAATAGGTAATGACAAAGTTATTCTTTTAAATCCTTTTTATACCTCACTTTTCATGTCCATGAATGATATTTTTGTAAGCAAATAAGTTGTTCTTAAAATTTATGAAAAGTATATTACTTATAGTACAACAAACCAAACGTTTGATAAAAAATAATTTCAACATAGCTTATCCTATCATAACTATCCCTATGATAATTTATCCTTTCTTATCTTAACTTGTATTCAAACCGAACGACTCCTAAAAGTATTTGACTAGCTAGGATTCTCCATCTAGGTCACAAAATACATTAACTTAACCTACCCCTTAATATCCTTCTATTTGGTTTGCTCCCTCCATTTCAATTTATTTATCAGTTTTGACTTGATATGAAGTTTAAGCATGAAAAGAAAACTTTTCAATCTTATGGTCACATGTTTAATGTATCAAAAAACTCTTTAATCTTGTGGTCTTAAACATGTCATATGCATGTTAAAATTAAAGAATTGGCGAAAAGAAAAAGATACTCTCTTTAAAACGGACTTGAAATGAAAAGTAGATCAAATAAATTCAAACAGAGGAAGTTTGTTCGGATAATTATAATATTTTTTTTAATAAGTGTGATGTCTGGATCAACTTGTAAATAATCCCACCAATCAAGTACCGTATAAATTTGTCCATCAAGATTTAGGCAAATGTGATGATTTTACTTGGTTTTTTCCGTATCATTTGAGATTCAAGCTTTAATACTATATATTATTTGCATGCTCACATTGATAGGCAAATATGAAGAAATTACTTGGTTATTTCCCACTGCTCATCGATAGCTAGGCTACTCTCAGATGCAATCAACAACCTTGGTTGGTATCAAGAGTCACAAAATGCACTAAAGGATGGCAGAAATCTCAAATTGTCTTGGTACAGTTCATACGTTATATGTCGCGAAGAATACAGACGATTAAAGGAGACAAAGCAACCCTTTGAAAATAGGCTAAACTCAATCTCAACATCAATATTCAATTGAAATGCAAAGATAAGACATGTACAGATTGCTACAGTATTGTGTTCATCCAGCTTATTAGTCACACAGTATTCACAGTGTCAGCAAGACAACGCAGTATGCATCCCAAACCAGCTTTTTCTGTTAGTTTTTCATGGATCCTTAGACATTGGTCACATGTTGGGCGGTCTCCAGTAGACAAACCTCTGTACAAGTACCTGCACATCAGATAGACGGTTCAACCGTGAATCTTATATGCTACATTACTTGGTGAATCAGGTAGATCTATTGGATAAATCACATGGCAATTTCACATTTACACATTTCTTCTTTGTGTCTCAAATATGCTTCCGTCAAACGAATTCATTTCAGCTAATAGTGTGTGTGAAGCAGAGGCTAGATGGTCTAATATCAGAAAAAGAAATGAGTTATGCTGGGGTAGCTGCTATGGTCCATTAAACAAATGAAAGCTGTCAAAAAGAGTTCATTCAACGAGATAATGTCACCTTGCATCACATAATTCCTTCTTCTTCTTTACACTAATGAGGATAAAAGCAGATTTAAGATTAAAGACTAAACCAGAACCAAAAGAAACCAAATCAGCAATGAACTGTTTAAAGTTGGCATCTTGTTTCAAAGGTAGAATATTGGTGTAACCACGTGTACTGCAACTAAAGAATCAATGCTAATCAGCATACAACCATATCTGTACAGGTAAGAAATCTCTTTTCTTTGTCCCTCACCTTAATTAACTAAATACTATATTAATCTATGTCAACCACAGATGTTTTTGAGGAGATGCATCTGAGTACCAATTAGCCAAGAGATGAAGCCATTTTTCATTTTTTTTGTTGAACATAGCCAAGAAACAGAGCTTTGTATTTTGCTATATGTTGCTATTGGTGCGATTTGGATGCTTTACTAAAGACTTGTGGATTCACTTTATGTTTCTTTTTGTATCTTTTTAATTACTTACAATGTTTTTTTTTATCTCTGTTGCTCAGATCCTCCAAAGATGTCCTTGCACCGAGTCGGATCCTCCAAAAAAATGCATAACTTTTGAAGGAACCAACAGTTTTAAGGATCAGAGCAACATAGTCTTTTACTAGTTTAGGTCCTATTTCATATAATATACTTCAAAACTATAAGATCCTGTCTAACTTGTGTCATATTCCCTTATTTTCAAAACTTTGTGTCCAACTATAAGACATGACTCTCATGTCAGTTGTTTGTTTCTCTGATACTTATGTCGCACCAATGGGGAGCATAAATTCTCAAGTCTTCGTATTTGGAATGCAACTCCATCATGGCTTTATATTACTATATTAAACTCATAGAAAATAAAATATATACCTATGGGAAAAGGATTTAAATATGGTCCAAAGAGTAGTTCATGAGCAATGAGCAATCCTTTGCGGAATTTGTTTTTTTTTTTTAAATTCACTGCATATTGTCAATATATTGCAATAAGTGATTGCAAATTTAGAACAAATGTTAAGCGGGTGGAAGATATCATACTTGTCTAAAGAGAGAAGAGAAAGCCGTTGAAATCAACTATCTAGCTAGAAATCACTGAAGTTTTAATCAGAGGAAAGGACGGAGTAGATATATCATTTGATGGGGAGAAAATATAGCCCCTACACTGGAGGAGTAAGGAGATCAGATGTATTGGCCTTGACATGAAAATGAATATGGAGATTTGAATATAAGGTGATGCTGTACTGAAAAAGGTGAAACCGATCAGATGTATTGGCCTTGACATGAAAATGAATATGGAAATTTGCATATAAGGTGATGCTGTACAGAAATAGGTGAAAGTTTTCTTTTTTTTTTGGTCGATAAAAAAGGGCAAAAAAAGAGGTGATAATTGCTAAATACAGAACCATCTAGAAATGGACAGTAGTTGAATGAGGTAACTGAATAACAATAAGAAAAGGTATTATTGAAGGGAAAAGATGATTTTACAAGATTTATTGGTATTCTTGTTGGAAATTGTAACTGGAAACAATTTGGTTCAACATATGATGTGGAGACTGAAATTAAACTTGAAAGCATGCTTATCGAAGGGACTATGTGATTGCTCATCTGGCAATTGTTGCTGAACAAAAGAACTAAGGGTGCATCTTCGAAAACTAGCTTCAGAAGACGCTATTCAGAAAGGGAATGAAAAGAAGTGGAGGAGTTGACGTGAATCTACATTATAAACAGAAAGTGGTGAGGATATAAGAAACAAGCAATGCAAGTACATTTTCAATGAGCTTCTATTATATGGGTCTTACTAGGTAGGAAAAAGAAGACAAGGTGAAAGGAGATATGAATACACAAAGACCAAATAAAGTGACCTCCTTCAGATGCTGCATAGAGTGGGATAATATTCTTTCCGACGGAAAATCACATGAGGAGGAAACAGATTGTTGTAAGTTAGTATTTCGTGTGCAAGGAGTATGAGAAGTTTGGTGATCACTTATTGTTACACTACAAAATGGCTACACAGCTATAGGCAGAGGTTTTCTTTTTACACCACAAAAGAGAGTTAGCTTCAGAAGAGTTGAAAACAACATGGAAACCTAGGCCACTTTGCTTTTCTAAGACTACATCGACTGGAAGAAGTAGGAGCTCTTTCAAAGCAATGAGAAAAACTTAAGGAATCTAAAGAGTTTCTTTCGTCTCATTTATATATATGGAGTAGAGAAAGAATATATTCTTGTATAGTAAATTCGATAGCTTGATAGGAAACCGAAAGTAGCCTACATTACCACACGGTACGTGTACTTTCTAGCACCATCTTGACATATTAATGAAAATGATTTCTGACTAAAAAAAATTCAACCTTTTAGCATTTTTTACTGTGCTATCTAAATTTTGAAAGTATTATTTCAAATTATTGTACACATTCAGTAAATTGGTCTAGATAAAAGTTAAAACCTTAAAATAGTGAAACAGAGCCAAATACAACTGGACAGGAAAATAATGGATAATGTTTGAATATGTACAGAGACATTTGGGCTTATGCATCTACTATAGTATGCTTACTACAGTGCAAAATGTACATATCAACAGAAATTTGTATGTCAAAGGAGGAAGGCTATACAATATTTTGATAGAAGAAAAATAAGTCAATTGTTTTCACAAAAGAAAAAGGAAAGACAAGGTCCTTTTCTTTCTGATAAATGGAAAGAAAAACGAGGACTTATCAGTCACATTTATCCTAAGAGACAATTTGAACCAGCGGGAACTGATTTCTAAGTGCGGAGCAGTATGTAAATGGTCTACTTGCCTACCATTTAAATTGGCAGATGGGGATGAGAAAGTCTCTCACAATTCTCAATATCGATAATGGCCACCATTTAGAACAGTGGCATAACGGATTGAATCTCTGAGACAGTGTGTTCAATGTTTCTTCCTTGATTTGCAGCAGCGAGCTATCCCATAATATTCTAAGCTACAACAGGGAAGGGTGTCTCCCTGTTACTGAAAAATCTATACTAACCTGAGCATCTCAAGTTCAAGATCATAATACCAAAACCTGACTTCCGTACTAACTCAACTCATTTAAACCCGTATAAAACCAATAAAAAGTACCCAAACATGATCGCCACATAGGTCAAACCCATCTTGACTGATCATGCAAAATTTCTCCAACTCATCCCAGTAGCAAGTTCAAGCTCTATATCTCTCTATTCTCAATCTCCTTAGCCAATATTTTAATTAAGCTAATATATGAGAGTAGTAAATATGCTGGCACATTTAAGAGTAGGGCCAACTTTGCTTCTTTATTTTTACCAAGTTATTATTTTCAGATGTTCCCAGAAAATAGGAACTTCAAGCCCATCACCCCTTCCAACCCCTGAATTAAGCCCTTTATCATAAGTTGAAGGTAAAGCTTTGTAAAGAAACAACATATAGATAAAAGTAAGAGAAAGTCTCTTGGTTCTTAAGTTGAAATATCTTCATCTTAGCGCCGGATAAGCATACCAACCCAAGTTATTCCCAATGAACTTTCAGACCCTTCTTGTCAGATGATTCCTTCAACTTTATTTTAGTGTTTAAGTATGTTGTCTCATTTCAGATTTCAGGACTGAGATTTGCACCTAATCAAGCAACTAGCAGGTATTACACCAGTTTCCTGGTTGCTTGTGGTAGAAAATCAATGAAAAGGCAATCTCACCTACCAACATGGTGCATTCATTTAAAAAACATTTCTTTAAAGCTGTAATATCTTGTATTCATGGAGATGTAAGACCAATACCAAGTTTAGCTAGTTGTTGCACATTAAAAACCCAAGCTGAGGTCAAAAAATGCTTGCATGTCGTCAATTAAATTTGAAAAAGCATATTGTTGGCATTTACCAAAATGTCCAATTAAAGTTCTTCAAAAATCTTAACTAAGTATCTCATTGTCAACAGATTTCATGACCCATCTCAAATCCATTGTAGCCTAAAGTAAATAAACATAAGATATATAGAAGAATGTGCAATCTCAAAATATGTGATTTTCAGGCCATGATACTCAAAATAAGAGCTTTAAAAGATTGTTCAATCGATTATTCTACTTAACTTCTTTTCTTTTCTGAGCATGGTAAATCCCATCCCCAAGGTTCCTGAACCTAGGAGTCCGACAGTGTTGCTTTTTCCATTTTTCTACCATTGGTGACTCAAACCCCGACATCAAAACTGGAGGTGGAAGGATTTTATTACTAGGCTATTCTGTCCTGGCCTATTTCTACTTGAACATGTTTATCACTCTAAACTGGTCGTTATAAGCAAACTGGCATAGAACAATATTTGTCTATTTAATCATAGAGCAGAACATTGTGTATTTCACTTTCTTCTTGATCTTAAAATTAATTACATATATATGTAACTGCATGAAGTAATGCATTGCAACACCATCAGCTCAAAGAGTTTGTCAGCTATTTCCTGAAAAAACAAGCTCTGGAACTTCAATAATACCATCTCTGATTTCCATCGGATGGTTTAATTTCAAAAGATTATTGTCGGATACTGCTCTGCCAGATTTAGATTACTTTAAATTCCACTTCCTTGCATCAATTTTTGTAACTCAACTGAAATATTAAATTTCTAAATATCTTTGTGAAGATGGGATTACAAGCCTTGCATCACATTCCCATTTATGTATGCATAACAGCAGCACCAGAGGCTCAACAATAATATTTTGAGGATTGCTAAACAAGTATCGATAATTAAGTGGAGTCTCTTTGTCCAAATATCAATCAGTCAAAAATGTATCAAAGCCCTCAAGTAAATAAAATCACTGATTTCACACAATTCCCATGATCTTGCTATTTACATTCTATATTCCAGTAGGCAATAATGAAGCATCGGAGATATAGTACTCGTAGCATACCACCATAACAATTTTCTAGGGACATGATTCACATCTAGGCCTAAATACATAGAACAATTAGGAACAAAAATGAACTTACTTCATGAGAATATCATAGTACTCAGGATCCAATGCAGAGAACAAGCTATCCACATCCTTGATAGCCATTATAGCCCTATGCACCACTATCCAATTAGCAGACTGCAAACACAAACATACAAAAAAAAAAAACTGTCAACTCACAAGTTGTTAGTAGACTCATATTCTAATTAAAAAAACATACTTTTACAGAATACATGAGCAAAAAGATTGAACCTTGCATCTTTCATCCTTGGTTTTGGGAGGTGATCCTTCTAGAGCTGTTTTCAGAGCTTCCACTGGTTTATACCTAACAAATAACCAAAATCACAAATGGGTATTCATTATTAAACAGTTATAGATGTGGGGTTTTGTTTTTATGCAGACATGAAAAAGGAAAAATTGGAACTTTATAAAGGGTAGAAATTTGTGTACTGTTTGAGTAAACTTTCGATCTTGCGGGACTTGTGCTCGATTCTTGTGATTATGCCTTCGTAATTATCTGCTTCTACAATCTCAGCCATTTGTAGACAGCTCCAAAACCTTGAGCCCCAATTGCACAAGCAATCAGTTTTAGGGATCTTTATTGAGAGTGTTTTAGGATGCTTCAAATTTTGGTCTTTGATGATTTACCAACAGGACTAAGAATCTTGATTTTTTTGTTTTTTACAACATTTTGATACTTGGTATATAAATGGGTAAATTGCAGTTACATTCCTATTAGTTTCTTAAACTTACAAATACAACCCCTCTTCACCCAAATAATTAAATTTTATATTCAAATAAATCAAATGACTTTTGATGTTCTTTTAGCTTTACCTACATGACAAAAATAAGTTTAAATGTGAGGTGGAAAATGTCCGGTGAATGAAGTAGGGTTAGGTTACAAGAAGGAGGATTACGAACATCTGTTTCACGAAGTATTAAAAATTAGTATATATTTATTTTTTTCGAATAACGCATTTTACTATGTTGCAAAATTTCTAAATATTATCAAAATGCTTATTTAATTGCTTGCATCCTTGTATCAATCTATGTCACTGAAATAATTAGATTTTCAAAAGATACAAATAAAATGATACTACTTATTAGTAAGTTATTTTCTTTAGGAAGAAGGTAATAAGATTTTATCTGTGACATTTTCAAACATAAAACAAATTGATAAGAAATGCAGGAGGGACTATGTGTGATGCCAGTACAAATTTTAATTTTATAAATTTTAAATTTTCTAAATGATTTTAAGTGTTAATAATTGAATATTAAACTTGATATAGGGAAAAAGCTTAAATATATTTTCGAACTTTGAGAAAAAAGTTTATTTACCTCATCATAAAAGTTTGATCTATCTATGTATTTTTGTTGAGAAAAGGTTTATCCATGTCATTAATTGTAAACTGAAAACAATTTCGATTTTGGAAAATCATTTTTTTACACGTAGTCAATTATGATTTGATCACGTTATTAATTAAATCATTTTTTAAATATAAAAAAAGCTCAAATATATCGTCGAACTTTGAGAAACCATTTGACTTATCTATTCGATTTCAATTAACTAATAATGACATGAATGAGTCTTTTCTTAAACGAAAATAACATAATGAGCTTAGCTAAGGACATACTCAAAGTCCAATGATGTATTTGAATCTTTTTCTTATATACTATAAACTTCTTAATATAAATACATAATTTGAGCAAAAGTTACTCAATTCAATCATCCATCTTTTCTTTTTTTTGGTTACATTGTCGATCGCAATCACCGCTAAAAAATGGACCTTTGCTTGATAATGGAGAGATAGAAAACCATAAAATAATGACACCTTTTGAATACTGATGTGCTGTCTGTTTCTTCTCTCTCTCTTTCACACAGTAGAGTGAAATATATACTCTCTCTTCCACACACTCATGCCCTTTTTGTCTTTCCCTTTGTTGTTAAGTCTTCCTTTCTTCTGCTTCACCTAACCTCCAAAATCAACAATGGCAGCAATTGCATCTACAGACTATTCCCAGCAACCCCATTTTGTTGTTCCTCAAAGAGCTTCAACAGTGAAGCAGCAGCAGCATTTGGGTAAGTCTCGCTCTGACATTTTCTTGAAATCTGTACTAGTCATGATTGTTCTTGTTGTTGTTCCACTCTTTCCTTCTCAAGCTCCTGACTTTATAACTCAAAGTATAGTAACTCAGTTCTGGGAGCTGTTTCATCTTTTGTTCATTGGCATTGTTGTGTGCTATGGTTTGTTTTGTAAAAGAAGTAGTAACAAGACTTATGCTGAAACACATTCAAGATTTGATGGTTCAGATGCATATGGTCCTGGGATGTCTAATGTAGTTTCAATCTTTGATGATGGGCTTGAAAATTATTGTGGGTCTGATGAGAAAAGAGTGATCCCAAATTGGGATTCTCAATTCTTGAATCATGAGGGTAGGGAACAGGAAAGGTTTGATCTTGTTGGGGGTCAAAGAAGTAGATCTTTTTCAGATGAAAATGGGGATGAAATTTTATGTGGGTCTGATGACAAAAGAGTGATCCCAAATTGGGATTCTCAGTTTTTGCATTATGAGTACAGGGGTCAAGAAAGGTCTAATCTTGATGAAGTTGAGAAAAGTAGAACCTTTACGGAGATAGGCGGGGTCGAAAATACGGAGGTGTTTAATGAGAGGGAAGTTGCTCAAGTTTGGAATTCACAGTACTTTCTTGGTGAATCCATGGTGGTTGTTGCCAATGGAAACTATGGGGTTGAAAAGGTATCCCACATTGACCATAAACCTTTAGGCTTGCCCGTTAGGAGCCTGAGATACAGAGTTAATGCTGAAAACTCTGAATTTATTGTTGAAGATACTGTTAATTCAGGGGGTTCGTCTGGTTGCAATGGTTATGAAGTTAGTGAGGAGAAGATAAGAGGTATGGCTTCAGTCAATTTGAGGAGCAAGTTTGAGGAAGCTTCTGGACCTCGCCAAGCTTCATGGCGCTCGAGGTCTCAGAGGAGGGAGTTAGAAGAAGTGAATACAGTTAGACTGCCTTCACATTCTAGACCTCACTCAGTTGGACAATTGGAGTTTGGGTATCTCAAGTCTAGGTCATTCAGTAAACCGGTATCCTCTCGGACTAGTCCTACTTCTTGTTCACCAAGTATTACCTCACCTTCATCCTCTTATTCTTCAGAAAATGAAAGTGGAATGCCACACTCTGAGCCACATTATGCATTTGAGAGTATGCCCATCTCAACTTCACAACAGACAGGAGCATCCGTTGGAGAATCAGCAGTTTTAACTTCAAATGTCAAACAATCTAGCAATGAGTCATGTTCAGAAATGAATGTGCTGCTGAGAGATTACTATGAAGAAGATGAAAAAAAGATGAAAATGTATCCTTCCAGCAGAGAAACATGTCATGTTCAAGGTCATCCACATTCTAAGTCCCACTCTGCTGGAGAAACAGAGTTTGAGCATCAAGAGCCATGGTCATTCTGGACTCGAGTACGCGCTCAAATTATTCCCAATTCTTCTTCGCCCAGAAAAATCTCACCAATATCCTCTGCCTCTCCAGAGATGCCAAACTCCAGAAAGCAAGACCTTGAGAGACTCAAGAATGTCAAGCCTCCACCCATCCAAGTTAGTCATCCAACAGCGAGATCAATGGATGATGCAGCTGCATTTGTTGCTTCAAAGGCTCAACGATCTACTGTTGGTTCTTCCTCAGAGTTTGATACACTTCGCACATCTAAAGAAAAACTGAAGGATGTTGCACCTGTGAATGGTGAAGCAACATATCATACCTCAAAGTCTCGAGCATTTAGCATTGGTTCTTCTTCAGAAATAACCATGCAGGAAAGTTCAAAAGATAAATTGAAGCATGTCAGCAAGGATCTTAAACAGGATTCTTCGTACACACGAAAAAAAAGTGTCAACTCCTTGGTCTCGGACATGAAACAGCCATCACCTGTGAATAATTCATCAAGGGGAAAATCAGTCAGAACATTTAGATCCCGAAGAAGTTATATTGATAGATCAAAAAGAAAGGTTGATTGTCCAAAACAAGGTGGAGACGTAAATGAGGTACGTTGTAATCAATTTGACACAACATCATCCTTGAAATGCATTAATCGAAAAGGGGATTCAAAACCACTAGTCAATTCCAGAGAAGGCATTCTTGACAACAGTGGGCCAATTCCAAGCTCAGCATTCTTTGAAAGTGAGCCTGAAGCAAAGCAACATTTTACGAATACAGACATTGTGGAGGCCAAGGAGAACTCAGAATCCAAAGGGAACTCAGAGACTGTGCTAACCAATTCTCACATGAGCTCAGATGAAGAAGCTGACTTTGACCTTGCTGATGATATGGATCTAGGAAGTGAGGTTGATAGAAAAGCTGGTGAATTCATTGCCAAGTTCAGAGAACAGATTAGGCTTCAGAAAATTGAATCATTTCGACGGACCAGTGCTTAGTTGCTAATACTCTATCCTGAGGTGTGTATAGTGATTCTAGTATGCTAAAGAAGGATGTCTTCCCTTGTTTAGTGGAAACTGTGAAAATTGATCATTTGTTTATATGTTTAGCCTCTGTTTGTGGAAACAAACACTTGGAATGTTATTAGAAGAAAAACCTGCTTAGGTGTGTAGGAGGGACGCGATTTCTTGCATCCTTCCTTTCTTGGAAGAGAAATCCACATTCTATTGGAAAACTATCTTTAGAGTTTTCCATCATTTTAACTTTCATTTTACACAGAATTCATGTAACCTTGCAATTCATTATTCAAGATTATGTTTTGTTTATTTTCATCTAGATATATTCTTCAAGATGAATACATATCCACATTTGAGTCATCTGTTATTTTCATTATACAAATAACAGAAAGATGAATTGCCCAAACATTATCATCAGATTGCTGTGACAAATATGTTCTTCTCCTATTGTGCTGCAACTGATTTTTTTCATTCATAATTGCATTAGTAGTATTATGGGACTGTCATGTTCCTTCTCTATCACCATCCAATTGTTCCTTCCCCATCTTTTCTTCATCTCCATCATGCTTTCCATACTCGTTGGTCAAATCCTCATAAACCAACAACATTGCATAGAACAACAATACAATGAAAGCTAAGGAGATAAGATGTGTGCATGTTAAGCCGTCTTGTCAAACAATGTGGAATCAATAGAGGTTTTTGGCAAAGGTAATCCACTTCATTGATCACTAGGTGACACCTTTTGAACGTTGGATTCTCTTATCGACTATCATCCTCAAGATATGTTATCCAACGTTTTTTTATAAATATTATCGAACATAAAATGTAAGAAAAGCTTTATAAGGAAATCCAGAAATGAAACGTTTATATAATAACTCAGAAGTCTAAAGCAATTATATTTTTTGGGAAACATTAGTCAAGAAGGATTTGTTTCCCTAAAAGCTACTGTACTCATAGGAAAATTAAACAAAACGCGCCTCTTTTTTGCCTTCAGTTTTAAAATACACTTCTATTTTTGGAATTTGATATAGCTTGTTCAGATGAATGAACTTGAATTTTGTAATAAACATAGACTATGCTGAAAGAAGCAATTTGATGAATGATGAAACTACATGTTTTGAAGTATTTTCTAGAATTGATTATTTCTTGTAAACAATGTACCAAGTCATTTTTAAAATTTTGATATTCTACGTAGAGGTAAGCAGTTGAGATGTTTACACGATACAACAAGAACATACCTAGTGTAATCCCCAAAAGTGAGATATGAGGAGGGTGGTGTACACGCAAACCTTACCCCCACAATCAAATGCCTCTAGTTATAGATGACAGTATGAAAAAAAAAAAAAAACAATCTTTGAAGAACCAGAAGTACTGTTTAAATAATAAAACATGATCAAATTGTGTATGAATCAGAACAAGTGACTATTGTTTTATTGTTGTATCTGAATGGAGAAAATTCAGAGTGGTATAACTTATAAGTATCAATGTCTGAGATTTCTTGAACGTTACATTTGGTTCTTATTCCTCGGCTATGATGGCACATTGCAGCCACAATCAATAAAACATGAACACACATCAAATACAGTAAGAAACCAAAGAGTTACAAAACTGTGGATCAGTCGTTCCACTTATGAAATGCAATAGGCTTCGCTGTTTGAGCAGTGAGCCAAATGAAGCAAAAACCATGCGCGCCAACCAGGCTGGTTGAACCAGCAGCATGCAATTATTTTAGACCTGTACCAATAGCATGGTGTAAGTTGTTAACGAGTAGGTCACAAAGGAAAAAAAATATGAAACTCACCAAGAAAAATGTTGCATCCTTAAAATTAAATGTGACAATTTTTATTAATTAAAAAAACTAAATAAATAAATATTAGGGCCCCTCCCTAAAGTTTGGCTTTAGGCCTCCAATCTTATTGAGTCGGCCTGGCTAGTATTTTAGCAAGTTATAGGCTCCTTGGGAAAGGGGAGATAGCAGATAATTAAACATTTCTTTTGGAATACTAAGCACAAGTGAAAGAGTTTGATGTTAAGGGAAGAATTAACTAACCTTTCTAAGAAGCTGTCTGTACATCAGAATCAGGAGGGAATACAGAAAGCTCAAACTTCTGGGATTTAGCAGTTTGCAGCTTGTTTTTTTTGGCTTGTATCTCTCGGGCAGATCTTGCTGCTGATTTAGTGGAATTTCGCAAATCCATCACTTGAAGGCTGCGTATATCAGCCAGGCCAATGGGGATCTTCTCAAGTTTATCACATGATATGTGAAGATGTTTAAGTCTTGGGAAGTGATCACCCGAAGCATTCCAAGAAACTAAGTTTGCCCTTTCAATGCATAACACTTGTAGGAAAGGAAAACCTCCATCATTTAGTTCCCAGTGCTCTCCCTTAAATGCATTGTCTTTCAGCTTCAAGACTTGAAGGTACTCCAACTGTTTCAATACAGACATATCATCCCACTCCAACCAGGTGTCTGATAAAGTCAGCTTCCTCAACTTAGTTGGAAATATAGATGCTGGAGGAAGGTGTAATTGTGTCTGATCAGTCTGACCAACATTTATCAGCTTCAAGTTCTCAAGACATTGCAGCATCTTAACATTGTTGAACAATACGGGCTGACTTGGTTCCAGTAGCTTAGCTATTTTTCCACGAATGCCCAGTTTTTTCAAGTTTGGAGCCCTTGAGAGAACATACTCAGTGCAGCTTTCTGGTGCAATTGTGGAGAGGGTTTGCAGGCTTTGATTTACCAAGGTAGTCTTACTAGTTCTGGGGTTAGCAGGAGTAGTAGGCAATTTAGCAGACGTGTTGGTGTGCAGATGCCTCAGCCGGGGCATGTTCAATATGTCTGCTTGAATATCAAGGTTGATCTGTTGTGTGTTGACAATGAGGGTTTGTACGTTCCAAAGTTTCCCAACATCTTTCGGAAGGATTTTAATCAAGTCAAATGAGAAAGCAATATACCTCAGATGATACAATTGAAAGAACTCCTTGCAAAAGCGATTGATTTTGATGGATTCAGTATCAAACACCCTTAGCAATGGAAAGGCTTTTGATATGTTTGCACTGAAAGTTGGGGGAGTGTCATTTTTTTCTGGAGAAAAACACAGGAATGACCTAACATGCTCACCAGAGGGCTTCTTAGAAATGAATTCCACAACAGAGGAATGAATGCACAAGCGACGGTGAGTGGATACATATTGCTCACCACCGAATTTTACTTCATGGAAAAGATTTTCCTCTGTCGTGGCCTCTTGCCAGCAAAACTCATACAACATGTCATGAACACGACAAGTTTTGATTTGTCCATCAAATGTCCTTTGCATTACCATCACTAAATTTCTGTTTACGAGTTCATTCAAGTACTCCTCTGCTTTACACTCAAGGGATAAGTTCCCTTTGTACTGGATGAACTCTTCCGCGATCCATAAGCGGATCAATTTCCTGGCAGGGATTAAATAGCCTCTGGGGAATGTACCAAAATATAAAAAGCAAGCTTTCCAGGCATAAGGCAAAACATCATAACTCATCCGCACCAATTTATTACAATTATTTGGCTGATCTCTATTTATGAAATATTCGCCCACACTCTGATCCACTTGCTCCCATTCCCTTATTGTCTTGCCTTTCCCAATTAGAGCTCCTGCAATCACCACAATAGCAAGGGGTAGTCCTTTACACTTCCTGGCTATGCTTTTTCCGTTTGTTTCCAATTCGGGGGGACATTTAGCTTTGTGAAAAGCTCTTTTCTCCAGTAAAATCCAACTTTCTTCATCAGTCAGAAATTTTAAATCATGTGGACTCCTATTGCAATGTCTTGCGACATTGTGATCTCGAGTAGTCAACAATACTCTATTGCCCTTGTCATTTTTCGGGAAAGCAATCTTGATACGATCCCAAGCATCTGTCGACCAGACATCATCCAAGACAATCAAGTATTTTCCTCCTTCATCCAAAATCTCTCGTACCTTATGAGCTAAATCCATTTCAGACATATCACGGCAATGCTTGGTGTTTCCGGTGAATTTACTGATGATGTTAAGATATAATTCTCTTGTCTTGTATGATTGGGAAACATAAAGCCAAAGTCGAGTAAAGAACTCGTACTCAATCTTTGGATGCTTGAAGATCTTAGTGGCTAGTGTAGTTTTGCC
>JAJOOR010013048.1:0-25769 GCA_036250505.1 Solanum acaule
CTTTACATTATCATTTCATATGTTAAGACTTGAGTTGCCATTTTGGCCAAGTTGAATGTTGACTTTTAAACATTCTAAGTTATTTTATTATTCAAGTTAAGTATAATTAAATTGATCATTTTAATTCTGCATAGAGGCTTTCGCTGAGTAAGTAAGCTAGGCCACATTGTCCCGACTTCCCTCTTTGTTTTAGACGCTTCATAGACAGTCAGACAGTTAGTAGTGCAATTGTCTTTACATTATCATTTCATATGTTAAGACTTGAGTTGCCATTTTGGCCAAGTTGAATGTTGACTTTTAAACATTCTAAGTTATTTTATTATTCAAGTTAAGTATAATTAAATTGATCATTTTAATTCTGCATAGAGGCTTTCGCTGAGTAAGTAAGCTAGGCCACATTGTCCCGACTTCCCTCTTTGTTTTAGACGCTTCATAGACAGTCAGACAGTTAGTAGTGCAATTGTCTTTACATTATCATTTCATATGTTAAGACTTGAGTTGCCATTTTGGCCAAGTTGAATGTTGACTTTTAAACATTCTAAGTTATTTTATTATTCAAGTTGAGTATAATTAAATTGATCATTTTAATTATGCATAGAGTCTTTCGCTGAGTAAGTAAGCCAGACCAAGGGTTCGCTTGGGGCCAACAATGGTTTTCGAGTGCCGGCCATGCCCAGGGTATAGGCTCGGGGCGTGACAAACTTAGTATCGGGGCACAAAGTTCAAGAGTCCTAGAGAGTCTATGAACCCGTGTTTGTAGAGTGCTAGTTATCAGTGTGAAGTGCACCACATCTATAATTAGGAGGCTGCAATATTTAGGAATTTCCTTCACTTCTTTCATACTCATTTCGTGCGATAAAGTGTATCTCTATACAGTTTCTTTCTAATTCGTGCTTGCACGTAACTGATTATGAGTTGGTATATTTTTGAGAGTGCTTTGTTAGGGTGTTCTTTCCTCGTGAGCTAAGAGAAGCAAAAAAATGGTTGTTGACATGAGGAGCAGGATGAGTTTATTCGTTGTTGGGTTCACTCGTCTGTCAAATAAGGAAAGTAAGAAAACCATGCTAATAGGTGATATGGGCATAACAAGGTTGATGATCCATGTGCAACAAGTTGAGGAGGACAAGCTGAGGGATAGCGAAAAGTTTAAGAATAAGAGGACTAAGACATCAGGGAATGATTCCGAATAGTAAAAGAGTAATACCAACCGGTCTTCCTTCCAACAGAAAAAAGGGACCTGCTCCATCAATTGCTAGTGCACCTGCACAAGGGAACAAAGGTGAGTACAATAGTTAGAATTTCAGACCAAGACCTGCCTATTCTCAGGGTATTGTGGCACAAGAAGGTAACTGGGCTCCTGCATGTGCTAACTGTGGTAGAGCCCACTCACGTAAGTGTCGTGATGGCTTCATAGGTTTTTTCAAGTGTGGACAAGAGGGTCACTTCATGAAAGAGTGCCCTAAGAATCGCCAAGGTAATGGGAATCAGGGCAATAGAGCCCAGTCTTCTTCAGTTGCTCCACCAGACAGAGCTGCACCTAGAGGAGCTACATTCGGTACTGGCGGAGGAACAAACCGTCTTTATGCGATCACTAGTCGCCAAGAGCAAGAGAACTCTCCAAATGTTGTCACTGGTATGATCAGAGTCATTACTTTTGATGCTTATGCTTTGCTTGACCCAGGAGCAAGTTTATCTTTTGTAACCCCTTATGTTGCAAATAAGTTTGATGTTCTTCCTGAGAAACTCTGTGAACCCTTTTGTGTTTCTACACCTGTTGGGGAGTCTTCTAGCTGAGCGAGTATATCGTGATTGTGTCATTTCTATCAATCACAAAGACACCATGGCTGATTTAATTTAGTTAGACATGGTACATTTTGATGTCATTCTAGGTATGGTCTGGTTTCATGCCTGTTATGCATCCATTGATTGTAAAACTCGAGTTGTTAAGTTCCAGATTCCTAATGAGCTAGTCTTAGAGTGGAAAAGTAGTTCAGCAGTGCCTAAGGGTCGTTTTATTTCGTAACTTAAGGCAAGAAAGTTAGTTTCCAAGGGGTGTGTCTATCACTTAGTCCGAATTAATGACTCTAGTGTTGAGATACCTCTTATTCAGTCAGTTCCTATAGTAAAAGAGTTTCGAGAAGTTTTTCTAGATAATCTACCCAGAGTCCCTCCTGAGAGAGAGATAGACTTCGGTATAGATGTTCTTCCAGATACTTGTCCTATATCTATTTCACCATATAGAATTACACCAGCATAGTTGAAAAAGCTTAAAGAGCAGTTAAAAGATCTCCTAGAGAAGGGCTTTATTCGACCAAGTGTCTCACCTTAGGGTGCTCCGGTCTTATTTGTGAGAAAGAAAGATGGTTCCCTTAGGATGTGTATAGATTACTGCCAATTGAACAAGGTTACCATCAAGAATAAATATCCTCTTTCAAGAATTGATGATCTTTTCGATCAGCTTTAGGGTGTTTCTTGTTTTTCCAAAATAGACCTCAGATCTGGCTACCATCAGTTCAAAGTAAGGGAATGTGATATTCCAAAAACAACATTCATGACCCGTTATGGTCATTATGAGTTTCTGGTCTTGTCGTTCGGTTTGACTAATGCACCTGTAGCGTTCAGGACCTTATGAATAGAGTTTTCAAACTTTATTTAGATATGTTTTTTATTGTCTTCATTGATGACATACTAATCTATTCAAGGAATGAAGATGATCATGCTAACCATCTCATAATAGTTCTTCAGACTTTGAAAGATAATGAGTTGTATGCTAAGTTCTCTAAATGTGAGTTTTGGCTTGAGTCTGTGGTGTTCTTGGGCCACATAGTTTCCGGTGATGGAATTAGAGTTGATACCCAAAAGATAGAGGCGGTGCAGAGTTGGCCTAGACCCATATCTCCAACTGATATTAGGAGTTTCTTGGGTTTGGCTGGATATTATAGAAGATTCGTAGAGGGGTTCTCATCTATTTCGTCCCCCTTGACCAAGTTGAGTAAGAAAATAGTGAAGTTTCAATGGTCTGAGGCTTGTGAGAAAATCTTTCAGGAATTGAAAAAGAGGTTGACTACTTCCTTAGTTTTGACCTTACCAGAAGGTACTCAAGGTTTTGTGGTGTATTGTGATGCATCTAGAGTTGGTTTGGGTTGCGTTTTAATGTATAATGACAAAGTTATAGCTTATGCCTCCAGACAGTTGAAAATTCATGAGTAGAATTACCCAACCCATGACTTAGAGTTGGCTGCCGAAGTATTTTCTTTGAAGATATGGCGTCATTATTTGTATGGTGTTCATGTTGATGTATTCACTGATCACAAGAGTCTACAATAGGTGTTCACTCAGAAAGAGCTTAATATCAGACAAATGATGTGATTAGAATTACTCAATGATTATGACATGAGTGTTATTTATCACCCAGGTAAGATTAATGTTGTTGCTGATGCTTTATGCAGGTTGTCTATGGGTAGTACCGCCCATGTTGAGGAAGAAAAGAGAGAGTTAGCGAAAGATGTGCATAGACTTACACGCTTAGGAGTCCGACTAATGGATTCCACATAAGGAGGAGTAGTGGTGATGAATGAGGCTAAATCATTATTAGTGTCAGAAGTAAAAGAGAAGCAAGACCAAGATCCTATTTTGCTTGAATTGAAGGCAAATGTTCATAAGCAAAAAATATTAGCTTTTGAACAAGGGGGAGATGATGTATTGAGATATCAAGGTAGATTGTGTGTACCAATGGTGGATGGATTCCAAGAAAGGATCATGGAGGAAGCTCATAACTCCAGATATTCCATTCATCCGGGTTCCATAAATATGTATCATGACTTGAGAGAGGTGTATTGGTGGAATAGTATGAAAAAGGGCATTGCAGAATTTATTGCAAAGTGGCCAAATTGCCAACAAGTTAAAGTAGAGCACCAAAGGCTCGGTGGTTTGGCTCAGAATATTGAACTTCCGAAATGGAAGTGGGAGATGATTAATATGGACTTCATCATAGGTTTACCAAGGTCTCGTAGGCAACATGATTTTATTTGGGTGATTGTCGACAGAATGACAAAATCAGCCCACTTGTTGCCGGTAAAGACTACCCATTTAACAAAAGATTATGCCAGGTTATATATTCAAGAGGTGGTAAGACTTCATGGAGTCCCTGTTTCGATTATATCAGATAGAGGTGCACAATTCACTGCACAGTTTTGGAATTTATTCCAAAAAGGTTTGGGTTCAAATGTGAACTTAAGTACTGCCTTTCATCCTCAGACAGATGGGAAAGCAGAGCGTACTATTCAGACTTTAGAGGATATGTTGAGGGCTTGTGTGATTGATTTCAAAGGTAATTGGGATGATCACCTACCTCTTATTAAATTTGCTTACAACAATAGTTACCACTCTAGCATCCAAATGGCTCCTTATGTAGCTCTTTATGGGAGAAGATTCAGATCTCCTATTAGATGGTTTGAAGTTGGTGAAGCTGGGTTGATAGGACCAGACTTAGTTCGTCAAGCTATGGAGAAGGTGAAAGTTCAAGAGAGGTTGAAAACGGCGCAGAGTCATCAGAAATCCTACACTGATGTTAGGAGAAGGGAGTTAGAGTTTGAAGTAGATGATTGAGTGTATTTAAAAGTTTCACCCATGAAAGGTGTTATGAGATATGGCAAGAAGGGGAAGCTTAGTCCTCGTTACATTTGCCCTTACAGAATATCAAAAAGGGTAGGTAATGTAGCTTATGAGTTAGAGCTACCACAAGAGTTAGTCGCGGTTCATCCGGTAGTTCACATCTCCATGTAGAAGAAGTGCATGGGATCGTAGGAAAGATCTTGGAATAATCTTTCCAACGGCGCCGAGTTTGCACGATTCCGAGTTCGTATGAGTGAGATATGCCCATTTGAAGTTGGGCTGTTTGAAGAAGGAAAGTCTAATCCGGATTTTTGAAGGGTGGTTTAGTCTTTTCCTTATCCAATTAATTAAATCCGTTTTTAGTAAATTATTAGGAGTCTAAACTGATTTAGTTCAGTTTACACACTTAAGAAATACGCTAGGGCTTTGAGAGAAGTGAAACTCAAGATTTGTCAAGTTCTTGCACTTTTGGTTGTGGAATTCGCCAAGGATTCAATCCTACAAGGTATGTGAGACTTTCATAGCGTTGTTTTTGTTCACCCACGCGCCAAACATGTTTAGTTCAGTGAAATTCATTCTAAAAAAGTTGAAAGTTGATGTTCTTGATATGCATATCTTGAATTTGTTTTCGTTCTTGAATTGGGCTGAATTGAGAAGTTTCTAAGATCTTTATGTTGAGTTTTAGAGTTGTTTTGAGTTAGGTTCTTGGGTACATATGTTGGGTATCTGAATCAAAAAATAATTTGAGAAAATAGTCGAGATTAGGCGAATTGGGGTTGGCAAACGAAGAAGGAAAAAGTCAAGCAAGTTTTCCGCGTCGCGGACTTGCTCCCCCAATGAACAAAAATCAGCTCTGCGTCGCGGTTAGGACGCGGACTCCTCTGTCTCAAAATTCAATTTCACGATCAAATATTTAAATGCAACTGCGTGTCGCGGACTTGTTCAAGACGGTGATTTCTTGATCTTTTCTCATGTTTAGCTATCTACAAACACTCCTAATCATCATGAGATCTTTCCTATCACAAATCACAATCCTTGAATCCATAACTCAATTCAAGGAAAGTTAAGAGTCAAGTCAAGTAAAGTTAAGAGTCAAGTCAAGTGAATTTAAGAGTCAAGCTAAGAGAAGTTTACAAGTTTTCAAAAGTCTTTCACAAACGTTTTAACTTTGTTTTAAGACTTAAGTTTCGAGTTAAGCAAAGAGCAAAGAGTTGAGTTCATTTCTCAAAAAGCTATAAGGGAACTAAGTATTCTCAAGAGTTTAAAATGTTTTCACATTTGAGCAAGAAAGGGAAATTCCAAGATATCTTTTAAAGTAAGTTTTGAGTAATTATCTCAAACCGAAGAAAAAAGGTTGTTTTAAAAACATATGAGCTAAGTATATTTTTGGGAGTAGTATTGAGCACAGATATGGGGATGCAAGTTCATATTAACTCAAGTCTCCATAAACCATGTAGCCATCATGGGTAGTAAAGGATCATAATTTTTAGATGACTCCTTAAGATTCTTTTAGCATAGACTAGTGGATCCACTTAGTTAAGGCGTTCTATATGACGGCAAAGTATAGGACAATTCTGGCAGTGTGGGCAAGACACTGTATCGCCACTTAGGCTCATAGTGGCGGTAGTCGGTTAGAGAATCTCCCACAGAAACTATATTACTTTATTATATAAGTAAAGTTGAGTTTGTTATTGTATTTTCTTTAACGAACTAAGTTGTTTTCCACTGTTTTACAAGTTTTACATATATTGCAGGTGTTTTATTGCTTTATATTAAGTTAAGTTATTCATGAGTTGAGAAGAACCAAGGTAACTGTTCCTTTCAGATTCTTTTCAAGCTGAAGTTGTGTTTAGCATTCCAACTCACATACTCATACATTCAATGTACTGATGCCAATTGGCCTGCATCGTCTTATGATGCAGACGTAGGTAACCAGGATTATAACCCAGCGCCTTATTAATCCAGTTGAGCACTCAGAGTCTGTTGGTGAGCCTCCTTGCATTCTGGAGGACTCCATTTATTTTCGCTTTCAGTATTTCATTGTTAGGATGATCGAGGGCCTTGTTCCGACATCCCTTTTTGTTTAGAGGCTTTATAGACAGTCAGACAGTTAGTAGTTCAATTGTCTTCACATTATCATTTCATATGTTAAGACTTGAGTTGCCATATTGGGCAAGTTGAATGTTGACTTTTAAACATTCTAAGTTATTTTATTATTCAAGTTGAGTATAGTGAAATTGATCATTTTAAATATGCATAGAGTCTTTCGCTGAGTATGTAAGCCAGGCTAAGGGTTCGCTTGGGGCCATCAATGGTTCTCGAGTACCGGCCACGCCCAGGATATAGGCTCGGGGCGTGACATATGGTATCTGGACCCCCCCACCCCAATCCTGCATAGCTTTTGGGAGGAGAACCTAGTAGAAGATGCACTAACCAAGGAGGGACTAAAATGAAGGAAGACAACTTTTGTTGATATTTGAAAGTTCATCCATTGTTTTTTTCAAAGTTAGTGAAAGCAGACAAAGTGAGAACTCCTTTTGTTCGGCTTATCAATTCAATGCCTACTAGAAAATATTGTAATAGTGTTACTTCTAGTCTGCACCCCCCCAACTTCATGCCTCACTGTCACTATTATGTAATGAAGCATATTATGTATTAATATAATGTAATGAAAAAAAAGTTTTTACGGATAGTCTTTATATCTAAAACAATGATATTCTCTATTTATTATTGAAAAAAAAAGTTTTTGTGGATAGTCTTAGTACAACTAGTTTCTCGATACGTGTGTTGCATGTGTATTGTACGATTTTATTGAATAATATTAGTGGTAAATATCTAATAGTAACTCAGTAAAAGCAAAATGATCTAAAAATTCATTTATTTGAAAGAGAATAAATATGTCAACTTCAAATGTTGTCATTCAAAAACAACAGTCTTAAATCTCTTTTATTTGTTTTGTTCTTCCGAAAACTTATGTCCCACGAGGCATAAATTCAATTGTTGAAGGGCAAAAACTCAAAGATCAGTCAATTCAAAGGGAAAAAGTTCAATTTTATGTAATTCCTTCATCAGTATCCAAAAGAAGAAAAATAATGTCAATATCAAAATATTCTTATGTGATACTCCCTCCGTCCACTTTTAATTGTCATGGTTTCCTTTTTAGAGTCAAACTATAAGAACTTTGACCAACATTTTATCAGGTATTTTTCATCATATTGATATGCAAAAAATTACAATTTATTGTATTTTTCATATAGTTTTTGAATATCTATTTTTTTAAAATATCGAATTAATGTAATGTAATTTAACTTTAAAAATTAGTCAAATTGACTTTCAAAAAGCGCAACATGAAAAATAAAAGTGGACGGAGGGAGTAAGTTTATTGGTATTTGCCATCATTGAATTCCCAAAAAAGTTACATCATCATTCCTAAGTGTAGACACCTCATTTGTGTTCGCAACAAATAAAAGACAATGGACTAAGAAAAGTTCATTGTTGTCACCGACTTAGTCATTTTCTTTCTACTAATTTTGAGGACATCTTTTGCCATGGTTGTATATAGCGCTACTACTTTTACTTCTAAAGAAGATTAATCGGAGTATGTCAACTTCTAACATTGTCCCTCCACACGTATTTTCCAAAATTAACAACTTTCTTTTATTATCTCCAGGGCCGGCTCAACGTAATTGGAGGACTAAAGCGAAATTTCAATTCGCGGCCTAAAATATAAATAAACTTCATATACGTATTTATTCAAAATTTATTTTTCTTACACTATTTAGATGAAAATTATTATTATTTAATATTGTTTTTTCAGTTACTAGTTTTAGGTAAGATTTTATCAACTCAACATTAAAAAACATCCTTTAAGTGAGGCAATTATTATATGTATTGTTAACATAGTGCTATAAGTAATAAGATAAATATTAAATAAAGATAAGAGTTAGAACTATAGAATTTGACTCATTGATGACTTGATATACGTCATTTTAATATGCTTGTAGTAATGCTTGAAACTAAAATTTAAAAAGAAACAGAAAAGAATTTGGAATTCACTTTGGTCAACACTTTTAACTATTAATACTTATTTTTAACAAAGTACAAAAGATGTTAAAGTGGATAAAATAATTTATTTTTAAAAAAGTTATACTTTTTATTATAAATAATAATTTTTTTCTATAAAAAATTTAACACAATTTATTCTTGACAAAATTTGGGGGACCCCGAAATTTGGGGTCCTAAGGTAAAGGCCTTATTTCCCAAAGCATAGAGTCAGCCCTGATTATCTCTTTCCTTTGTATTGTTCTTTTAACGCATGTGTTGATGTTGTTGCATGAAGCTAGCATATTTCTAGAAATATCAGAACACAAAATAACATAATTGACCTAACACACAAAACTCGTGATACAGTGAGTCCATCGGTCTCGTCCCTTAAAGAAGGCACCTATTTGTTTTCAACTCTTACTTTTCAAAATAAAAAATAATACTTTTTAGAGGAACTTTCGCAAATAACCACTATAATAAACTTGATTATGCTCCATAGCTATAGTTTGCATATTTGTGGGTTGTAGTTATAGTTTAAGTTGCCTCATTTGTATAATTCGTGGATTTGTATAATCCGCAAGTAATGTGAATTCCTTACAACCAAGCTCGTCCCATTGAAAAAAAAATATTGATGAATTAATGATGATATTCGAGTTGAATCAATATTGTGACTGATACTAATAATTGCATCAGGGGTATGTGATTGATAGAGTTTAAGTTATATATATGCTGTCAATAGTAGAAGACATTTATTTTTACTTTTTCTTAATTGGTTGCACTAAATATGTAAAATATTTTAAAGAGAATAATAGAAAATATGAATTATTTCAAACACTTCTTTTTGGATTCATAAAGCTTATATTTCATGTAGTTTATGATATTATTACACTCACATTCTTTATTTTATTTTAATTACTTTTATAATAATTCAGATATTGCATCAATGTAAAAATGAAAAAAAAGAAGTAATGAGATCGGATAATAAGGTTATCTTAAATATTGTGTATTGAAGAAGATAAGAATGAAATGAGTGAAAGGAAGGTCAAAGAATATAATATCATATTATGAAGCAAGGACATATATGCCATTTTAGTATTAAAAAGAAATAGGAGATAAAGAAAATTATAAATGGGAGTAAACCTTGATGGATCCCGTAACTAACGAAAGGTTCGTTAGACCTGGTGCATCTTGTATTCACAAATTACTGATATAGCCCTTGCTAGTGGGAAGGTAGAACTTGCATACCGTAACTGATATCACTCGAGTAGAGATGTACTGATATGAATATTTGACTCCTTTAGAGGATTTTACTATTATTGGTTACTTCTTAAAGAAGGTCACACTGATTAAATGATTCATTCGTGAAAACCTCTCAAATATAAGTTTGATATGAATGTATTTTTAAGAGTTTACTATTAATTGTTTACATTGATTTTGCTTATATGAGACACATAAGATTGAACATGGTTATTGTTTCCTTATAAAAACATTTATTACATGATTCTGATTATCTAACTAGCATGTTTTCTGATTTGTCCCTCATGAAAAAAGTTGTGATTGAGTGTTATTACTCACTGAGCTAGCGTCTCACTCCTCCCTAAATGTTTTTACAGAGAACTTAGGTGATATTGACAAGCATTTCATTAACTAGATAGTTTTAATTTGTAGCATTTAGTGAGCCCCGCATAACTTCGCGTAGCAAGAGATTTATAGAATTACTATGATTTCTTTTATTTCAAAACTCTTAGAATCGCTTCATTTTCCTTTCCTTTATTGGAGTCATGACTATTTCTTTGTTTTAGTCATGGGACTTTCTTGAACTTCTTTTTATTATTGGAGATGAATTGGTATTTTTGTGTGGCGATTAAATTATTCATGGATATAATGTCTGGTTTTAGAGTTGTTATTTGTTGTGTTGTTGATTTCTGAGACAAGAAAAATTAGAATAAGCCTAAAAATAAAGGAAACTTTGCCCGATTTTCTGTAGAATTCTGGTAAGACTTGCTTTGAGTTCTCTCCCTTAGCGCCCATCATTGTCCTAAATTGAGTTGTGACAAAAAAGCATGTGAGATATTTTAAATAACACAACAATATAAAGCTAACAGTAAAATAGTTTCTTAAATTAATAGATATCTACAGTCTAGATTGTTCTCTATTTACTATAGGAAAATGTCCTTTTTTTAATTGGTTTGCTATGGATGGTTTAGTATAAGTAGTTACTCGATCGTTGCACGTGTATGCCTAGTAAGTTAATATACTATTTTATAGAATAATGTTAGTAATAAATGTTTAACAGTCTCCTAGCAAAAGATAGATGATCTAAAAATTTATTTAATTGGAAGAGGATAAATATGTCAACTTAAAATATCGTCCCTCAACCCATATATTTCAAAATCAACTACTTTTTTCCGCCCTAATCTCTTTCATTTGAATTGTTGTTATGAAGAACTTATGTCTCATGCGCCATGAAATTTATTGTTAAAAAGGATAAAAAAATTCAAGAAAAACTCATTCAAATGGAAAAACGTGCAATTTTATGCAATTGCCTCATTAGTATCCAAAAGAAGATAAATAGTTTCACTATTCAAATATTCTTATGTGAATTTTTTTTATAGGTACTTGCTGTCATTGAATTTCTGAAAAAGTTGCATCATCATACAAGAGTGTAGATACTTCGTTTGTGTCCACAATAATTAAGAGACTATGGACCGTCACAAATTCATTGTTGTCACTAGCTTATTCATGAACTTCCTCGTGATTTCAAGGAAATTTGACAACATGGTTGCATAAAGCGCTACTGCTTTAACTTTGGTGAGTAAATTTAGCAAAATCTTGGATATGTTAATATCATTTAAATCATTCTTGCTTATTTCATTTAATGAATCATTGCCTATGTCATTGTACTTTTGGAGAGTAACAATTTTTATTTGTCTAACTTGAAAAAAATATTTACAAATATTAGAGGAGTAATTTGTGATTGGCCAAGGTTCCAAAAAGTATTACCGGGGAGAGACTGACTTTTTAAATTTTGAAAAACTAAACTATCAAAATAGAAAAGGGAAAATAATCTAAACGGAATGAAACACCATAGATAATAGGATTTTCTTACCTTGAGAAGACATGGAAGTTGAAAATCTGCCAATGTGGTGCCTCTCAGAGAATGATCAAGAGAGTGATTTGAATTCTTTATTACCAAGCTCGTTCCGTCGAATGAACAACTAGTATTGATATTCTTGCAGATCTGTGCGTGATACTAATATTAGTATCAAATTTGAGTTTGATATTGAGGTATGTGGTTGTCTTAAATCTTGTGTATTGAAGAAGATAACGAAAATAGGAGTTAAAAGGATGGTGAAAGAAGTGAGTGAGATTTTTAAAATCTTACACAATGATATAAAGATAACAACAAAATCGTTTCTTTATATCATTGTGTGAGATTTAAAAATCTCACCCGCTTCTTTCACCATATTTTAACTCATATTTTGCTTATCTTCTTTAATACACATGATTTACAACAACCTCATTATCTGAGATTTAAGAGAACCTAATTACCCGAATATCAAACACACACCTTTGATGCTACTAGTAATCGCTCACAAATCTTCTTCGATATCAATATTTTTTTTTATATTGTGGTATGAGCTTGGTTATAAGGAGTTCATATCACTTCCTTAGCCATTTTTCGGGTGGCACCAACATTACGACGTGTCAACTTTCCTATTTTCTCAAAATCCAAAAATTCTTTTATCGGTTATGTTTTATTCCTTTTTTATTATGATAATATTGTTTTTCAATAGCTAAAAGAGATTACCTCTTCCCATCAACACTTTTAGAACCTTGGTCAAACACAAATTACTCCTCTAATATTAACATATGTGTTTTTTCAATTTGATTAGATAAACAAAAATTGTACCCTCCAAAAGTACAATGAAATAGGCAACAATTATTTTAATGATATAGTAACCAATTATTTAAATGAAATAGGCAATGATTATTTAAATGATACTAACAGATACAAAACAATTTACCAATTTTTCCCGCCAAATTTGAAGTAGTAGCTCTTTATGCAATCATGCCAAAAGCTTTTCTTGAAAACACGAGGAAGTTTATGAATAAGCCCGGTGACAACAAAGAACTTGTGGCCGCTCATAGTCTTTTATTTATTGTGAACACAAATGAGGGGTCTGCTCTTTTATATGATGACACAACTTTTTGGGTAATTGAACAGTTAAAAATACTTATAAATATTTTCACATATAAATATTTGGATATTGACACTATTTGTCTTCTTTCTTATACTAATGAACCAATTATATAAAATTGCATGTTTTGTCATTAGAATTTACTAGTCGTTGATTTTTTGCTCTTTAACAATTAAATTTATGCCTCGTGAGACATAATGTAACACCTCCGACTCCGATCAGTTTTTAGTTTTGGATCAACTTCAAACAGCCACATCTTTTAGCACAGAAAGAGTTAGGTGGCCTATGAGGTATCAAATTGAAGGTCTTTGAGCCCTCTTTTCAACGCCTCCAAGTTTGCTAAATTCTGAGCTCCGAGTGAAAAGTTATGGTTGTTTGAGTGAAGCCTCTCTAGCTAAGGCTTTTCATCCGTTTAAGGGAAGGGGTATTTTGATCTTTTCCTTACCCCACTAAGCCTAAATTTTTTTTCACACCCAATTTAAGGGTCTAATCAGACTCTTAGATATTTTATACATTCCATAAGCGTGTAGGGATTTGAGAGAAAGTTCAAGAGAAGAAAAGAGAAGGGTTTCAAGCGTTCTTTGAAGAACAGATGATATCGCCAAGAACAAGTATTCTTTTGAGAAATGTAAGCTTCTCATAGTGTTGGGTTTGTTCGCCTTCACTCCAATCATGTAATTTCATTCACGAATTCGTCCATGAGATTATTTATATAGAGATTCTTGAGAAGTTATTGAGTTTTAACCCCATTCATTAACAATGGAGATTTTTGAGTTCTTGAGGTAAAGGTGTTGCGAATGAGTGTTGTTTCTTTGTGTATTTTGTTTGGTATTTCATCGAAATTGTGTTGGGTTTTTGAATCAAAGAGAGTTGGGAAGAAATCATTCGATTTTAGATGAGTTAGAACTTGAATTTGAGCAATAAAATTCGTCGGGTTTTCGGGCAGGGGCATGGGGTGCCGCGCCACTCAGTGCGCCTCAAACACTGCTAGTAGTTTGGGGGCTGGCGCCCTACGCCATTCAGTGCGCCAGGGTCGTTAGGTCCCTTACCCTTTTGTCCTTCTTTCCTTATGTTCTCTTTCTAATATCCGGTCTTAAAATCTTCATTAATCCTTGAGAGATCATGCATATCCTAAAAGTTGCGTAATTCCTTAAAGTTGTTTGTAAATGTAAAAAATATGCCTGAAAAATGGTGAGATTGTACGTCACGCTTCCCCAACTCACTACGGAATTCCTTATAAATTTTTTTCACAAATTTTTTTTGCGTTCTCCGAGGCGCCAGATCCATGGGATAATACACAGAGAACAAGGAAAGTCGCGTAATTCCTAAAAGTTGGCTTGTAAATGTGAAAATGCACCTGAAAAAATGGTGGGATTGTACCTAATGCTTCCCTAACTCATTACAGAGGTCTTCATAAAGTTTTTTTAGAAAAAAATTGTCACGACCTGAGCCTACACCCTGGACGTGTTCGGCACTCGAGCACCACTGCTGGACCCCAAGCGAACCCTAATTGTAGCTGACTATAAGGGTAAGACTAACTCAAGCGGTACCCTTATATGCAAGTAAAGAATAGATCGTTCCTTAGCTTAAAAAATTTCGAGATGTTACAAAACTTTTCAATGCTCTGAGGTGCCCAATCCATAGTCTTATACACACGAAAAATCAAGAAAGTCATATAATTTCTAAAAGTTGCTTGTAAATGCGAAAATATGTACTAAGAAAGTCTCACGCTTATGATTTATTGAGATGTGTTATATTTTTGTCTCTCAGTTCAGTTATTGTTTCACTTATCCATATTACATACTCGTACATTGAGTCTACTAATTTCATTCAACCTGCATCGTTTTGTGATGCATATAAAGGTGTTCAGGATCATCAACAAGCGCTGAGATCACCCGATTACTCGTCAGCTTTTGGTGAGGATTCCTAGATTTTGGAGGACTCCAGTCTTTACTTTACTTTTAGTAGTTGTTTAAGGTTGTCGTGGGTCTTGTCCCGATGCCTATCTTATAACAGTCGAGGCTTTATAGATAGATATTATTGAGAGTCTTTCTGTATTGCTATTAAGATGTTTTGTTAAAACTATTACTGCTTTCATTCTGTATTTTAAATAGTTTAATTGAGTACTTTACTTAATAATTTAATTCAGTTTTAAAGTCTATATCTGTTTGAGTCAGTCTTCCGCTAAATAATCAGTCAAGCCAAAGGTTCGCTTGGGGACCAATAATGATTTTTGAGTGTCGACCACGTCCAGGGTATACACTTGAGAGTGACAATTTATCATTGAAAATGTCTTTTTTAAAAATGGTTTTATATGAATAGTATTAGTATAACTAGTTTCTTGACATGTGCATTGCACGCGTATGCCGAGTCAAATAATGTACGATTCAATCCCCACGCCATGCAAAACAAAGCTCAGTATTTAAGTGGAGAAGGGTAGAGGGTTGGGTCCATTATCTACCGAGTTTTGAAGGTTGTGATTGGTCCAAAGGGTAGGTCACAGACGAATTTCTCGGTTATAAAAAAAAAGTCTAATGGAACCCTAGTAAAAACTAAGTGATTAATAAATTCATTTAATTGGAAGAGCATAGATACGTCAACTTCAAATATTATCCCTCTATCCATCTATTCCAAAACCAACAACTTTTTATTTTCCCTAATATATTTCATTTGTATGATCTTCTAAAGAACCTAATCTCCCACGAGGTATAAATTTGATTGTTAAATGACTAAAAATCAAAGACTTGTCAATCCAAATGGATAAATGTTCTTGTAGTCATTTAAAATTTATTAAATATAAATTTATAAGATGATTCGGCTTATATTAAATTTATGAATATATTAGTGCAAATAAATATTATGGATTAATATAATTGAGTTAATTATTTAAATTTAATAAATATAGATTTAATTAAAGCCCGCTCCATAAAGCCCATATGCTATGTCACTTAAATCTGATTAGTCGAAGGGAATCATATTCCTATCACAACTCCTCTATTTTAAAACTATAAATAAGGGTCCTCATAGTTCATAAAAGGGACCAAGAATTCTAACAAGAAGCTAGAGAAAGCTTGTAACATCTCGCAATTTGAAATAGTTGGGAAGAAGCTAAGAATTGGAAATAGTCATTTTTGGAAAGAATTGAAAATCTGGAAATTTGTTTAGGTTATGAAAAGTGAGTGTTTGGTCAACTTCAAATGACCATAACACCTAGATCAGGATGAGTTAGGTGTAGATCCAGATATGGTTGGAAAACTCTTGAATGATCTTTCCAACGCCGCCACGTTTTCGTCGAGATCGTCGAGTTTGGCTTGTGGATTTCGTCGGGGGTGATTCCTACAAGGTATGTGAGATCAGATAGCGTTGGGTTAATTCACCCATGCGCCAATCATGATTTATTTCAGCGAATTTAAGTTCTTGAAATTTTAGAAATTGAGTTCTTGATGGGTTTGTTGAAGTTCCATTAAATTCTTGTTTCGTTGAATTCGTTGAGGAGTTGATAGATCCAAATCTGTTGTTTTAAGTTCGATTTTGAGTAGAATCTGATATTCTTTGAACATTTAATCGATTCTAAGTAATTGGTGAAAGAACCCATGGAGTTTAGAGGGTTTAGAGTTGGAAAACGAAGATGAAATTTCGTCGGTCGAAATTTGGCACTGCCTCCGTGTCGCGGAGCCATTCCTCGGATCTGGGAATTTTCGTTTCGCGTCGTAGAGTTTTCACGGAGCGTTCTGCCTCAAAAGTCATTTTCGAAACAAAATTTTAAAAGCTTCTCCGCGTTGCGGACCCACCCTCAGATATCAATTTTTGGTCTTTTTTCATGTTTAGCTATCTAAAATCATTCCTAAACATCATGAGATCTTTCCAATCACAAATCAAAATCCTTGAATCCATAATTCAATTCAAGGACCACTTAAGAGTCAAGTCAAGAATAGTTAAGGTCAAAGTCAAGGGAAGTCCTTCAAAGTTTTCAAAAGTCTTTTATAAATGTTTTAACTTTGTTTTATGACTTAAGTTTCAAGTTGAGTAAAGAGTGAAGTTTGAAGTCCATTTCTTCAAAATTATATGGGGACTATGTATTCCCAAAGGGTTTAAAATGTTTTCACATTTAAATAAGAAAGGAAACCTCGATTTCCAAAGGGCCTTCGGGCTAGTTTTCAGAAAAGAGTAATCATTTTCTAAATGAAGCAAGAGGGGAAACTTTGATTTCCAAAATAGACTTTGAGCTAAGTTTTTTGGCACTAATATGAAATCACAGAAGAAGTATGTTTAAACATAAAGAGCTAGTATCATATTTTGGGAGTAGTATTGAGCACCGACATGGAAGAGCGTTCAGAGAACCCACAGCCCCAATAAACCATGTAGCCATCTTGGGTAGAGAAGGGTCATGCTTTTTAGATGAATCCTTTTCGCATAGACTAGTGGATCCACTTAGTAAGTTAGGTCCTATACCCCATAGGGGTATAGGATGTGTTGGTAGCACGAGGGAGATCGATGTATTATCACAATATCTCTTATGTGATGGTTGTCGGTTAGAGAAACTCCCACAACAATACTTTGTATTTTTATGTACATCAGTTTATTTGTATTTTTACATACATCTCAGAGTTATTTGTATCTTTGTATACACACAGAGTTGACATCATGTTTTAAACAACTTTTCTTTAGATTGCACTTGTTTTAAACTGCTTTATATTGAAATGAGTTCAGTTATATTGAGTTGAGTTGAGCCAGATAAGTTCTTCAATTCCTTTCAGATTCTTTTCAAGCCTATGTTGTGTTTAGCATTCCAACTCGCATACTCGTACATTCAATGTACTGATGCCAGTTGGCATGCATCGTATTATGATACAGAGCAGGTAACTACGATCGACATCCAGCGCATCGTTGATCCAGTGAGCAGTTCAGAGTCTGTTGGTAAGCCTTTTTGCATTCCAGAGTATTCTTTTTGTTTACTTTCAGTATTAGATAGTTCATTAGGATGTTGTGGGCCTTTCCCGACATCCATCTCAGTTGTTTTAGAGTCTTCATAGATAGTCAGTCAGATGTTAGTTCATTCATCATCATTTTGTTATTGACTTCTGTTCAGATATGAGTTTCCATTTTTGCTAAGTTAAATGTTTATTTCTAAAACATTATGAGTTAAGTTTGAGACAGTTGAGTTATCTTGCATTTGAGTTCTTTTCTTAATGCTTAAAGTCTTCCGCTGAGTAAGTAAGCCAGGCCAAGGGTTCGCTTGGGGCCAACAATGGTTCTCGAGTGCTAGCCACGTCCAGGGTGTAGGCTCAGGGCGTGACGAACTTGGTATCAGAGCACAGAGTTCAAGAGTCCTAGGGAGTCGATGAAGCCGTGTCTGTAGAGTCCTAGTTATCGGTGTGAAGCGCGCCACATCTGTAATTAGGAGGCTGCAATATTTAAGAGTTCTTTCATATTTATTTCGTACGTTAGAGTTTATCTCTAAAAGGTTTCTTTCAAACTCGTGCTTACGCGTAACCGTTTGTGAGTTGGACTATTTTGAGAGTGCTTTCATGGGGCTTTTCTTTCCCGTGATCTAAGAGAAGTGAAGAGATGTTTGCTGACATGAGGAGCAGGATGGGTTTATTCGTAGTTGGTTGACTTGTGTGTCAAGTAAGAAAAGTAAAGCAGCCATGCTAATAGGTTATATGGGCATAGCAAGGCTGATGATCCATGTATAACAAGTTGAGGAGGATAAGCTGAAGGATAAAGAAGAGTTTAAGAATAAGAGGTCTAAGGCATCAGGGAATGAATCCGGGCAGTAAAAGAGTAGTTCGAACCGGTCTTGTTTCCAATATAAGCAGAAAGGACCTGCTCTATCATCTTCTAGTGCACTTGCACCCAGAAAGAAATGTGAGTACAATAGTTAGAATTCTCAGAACTTGAGAGCTAGACCTGCGCATTCGCAAGGTAGTATGGCACAAGGGGGTACTAAGACTCCTACATGTGCTAAGTGTGGTAGGAGCCACTCAGGGTTATGTCGTGATGACTCTACTAGTTGCTTCAAGTGTGGCCAAAATGGTCATTTTATGATAGAGTGTCCTAAGAGCAGACAGAGTAATGGTAATGGGGGAAATAAAGCCCAGTCTTCTTCAGTTGCTCCACCAGATAGAGCTGCATCTAGATGAGCTACTTCAAGGGCAGACGGAGAAGGAAACCGTCCTTATGCTATAGCTAGTCACCGAGAGCAAGAGGATTCGCCAGATGTTGTCACTGGTATGATCCAAGTCTTTGACTTTACTGTTTATGCTTTGCTAGATCCATGAGTAAATTTATCTTTTGTAACTCCTTATGTTGCTATGAATTTTGATGTTATTCCTGAGCAACTTAGTGAACCATTCAGTGTTTCTACACCTGTTGGTGAGTCTATTCTAGCAAATAAAGTCTATTGTGACTGTCCCACTTCCATCAATCACAAGAGTACCATGGCTGATCTAGTTGAGTTAGACATGGTAGATTTTGATGTTATTCTTGGTATGAACTGGCTTCATGCCTGTTATGCCTCAGTTGATTGTAGAACTCGAGTTGTCAAGTTTCAGTTTTCAAATGAGCCAGTCTTAGAGTGGAAAAACAGTTCAACAGTGCCTAAGGGTCATTTCATTTCGTATCTTAAGGCAAGGTAGTTAGTTTCTAAGGGGTGTGTCTCTCACTTAGTCTGAGTTAATGACTCTAGTGTTGAGATACCTTCTATTTAGTCAGTTTCAGTAGTAAGAGAGTTTCCAGAAATCTTTCCAGATGATCTTCCCGGAGTCCTTCCTGAGAGAGAGATAGACTTCGACATAGACCTTCTTCCAGATACTCATCCTATATCTATTTCTCCATATAAAATGGAACCAGCAGAGTTGAAAGAGTTATAAGAGGAGTTGAAAGTAAGGGAATGTGATATTCCAAAGACAACATTCAGGACCCGTTAAGGTCATTATGAGTTTCTGGTCATGTCGTTTGGTTTGACTAATGCACCAACATCGTTCATGGGCCTTATGAATAGAGTCTTCAAGCCTTATTTAGATATGTTTGTTATAGTCTCCTTTGATGACATACTAATCTATTCAATGAATGAAGAAAATCATGCTAGCGATCTCAGACTAGTTCTTTAGACTTTGAAAGATAAGAAGTTGTATGCCAAGTTTTCTAAGTGTGAGTTTTGGCTTGAGTCTATGGCATTCTTGGGTCACATAGTTTCCGGTGATGGAGTTAAAGTTGATACTCAGAAAATTGAGGCAGTGCAAAATTGGCCTAGACCTACATCTCTAACTGATATTAGGAGTTTCTTGGGTTTGACTAACTATTATAGAGGGTTCGTCGAAGGGTTCTCGTCTATTTCGTCTCCTTTGATCAAGTTGACTCAGAAGACAGTGAAGTTTCAATGGTTCGAAGCTTGTGAGAAAAACTTTCAGGAATTGAAAAAGAAGTTAACTACTGCCCCAATTTTGACCTTACCAGAATGTACTCAAGGTTTTTTGGGGTATTGTGATGCATCTAGAGTTGGCTTGGGTTGTGTATTAATGCAGAATGACAAAGTTATAGCTTATGCCTCCAGACAATTGAAAGTTCATGAGAAGAACTATCCATCACATGACTTAGAGTTGGTTGCCGTAGTATTTGCTTTGAAAATATGGCGTCATTATCTTTATGGTGTGCATGTGGATGTGTTCACCGATCATAAGAGCCTTCAGTATGTGTTTAGTTAGAAAGTGCTTAATCTCAGACAAATGAGGTGGCTAGAATTAGTCAAGGGTTATGACATGAGTATTCTTTACCACCCAGGTAAGGCTAATGTTGTTCCTGATGCCTTAAGCAGGTTGTCTATGGGTAGTACCGCCAATGTTGAGGAAGATAAGAAAGAGTTAGCAAAAGATGTGCATAGACTTGCATGATTATGAGTTCACTAATGGATTCCACAGAAGGAGGAGTGGTGGTCATGAATGGGACTCAAGTATCATTAGTGTCAGAAGTAAAAGGAAAGCACGACCAAGATCCTTTATTGCTTGAATTAAAGGCAAGTGTTCATAAGCAAAAAGTGATGGCTTTTGAACAAGGGGGAGATAGTGTTTTGAGGTATCAAGGTGGATTGTGTGATTGGGTGTACTTGAAAGTTTCACCCATGAAGGGTGTTATGAGGTTTGGGTAAGAAGGGGAAACTTAGCTCCCAGTATGTTGGTCCTTACATAATTTCCAAAAGAATTGGCAAGGTAGCTTATGAATTGGAGTTACCACAAGAGTTAACAACGGTTCATTCGGTATTCCATGTCTCCATGTTGGAGGAGTGCATAGGAGATCCTTCACTTATCATACCAACCAAAGATATTGGTATTAAGGATAGCTTGTGTTATGAGGAGATTCATGTTCAGATTCTAGAGTCCCAAGTTCGCAAGTTGAGAACAAAAGAGGTAGCATCAGTCAAAGTTCTTTGAAGGAACCAATTTGTTGAGGAAACTACTTGGGAAGCTGAGGAAGATATGAAAAAGAGATATCCATATCTCTTTGAGTCCAGAGAAAATGCAGACCAAAGTACTAATTCTCTTCTCAGTACTCTTTATAATATAAGTTAGCATGTTGAAATTGCTTTGCTTGTTAGGTGTTTGAAGTTGATGTTACCACCCTTAGCTTAGTAAGAGTAATCTCATTTGAGGACGAATGTTCCCAAGGGGGAGATATTGTAACATCTCGCAATTTGAAATATCTAGGAAGAAGCTAAGAATTGGAAATAGTCATTTTTGGAAAGAAAATCTGGAAATTTGATTAGGTTTGGAAAAATTAGTTTTTGGTCAAATTCAAACGACCATAACTCCTAACTCAGGATGATTTAGGTGTAGATACAGATATGGTTGGAAAGCTCTTGGAATTATCTTTCCAATGCCACTGAGTTTGCGCGATTCCGAGTTTGTATGAGTAAGTTATGCCCTTTGGAAGTTGGGCTGTTGGATTAAGGAAAGTCCAAATTCGGATTTTTGAAGGGTAGTTTGGTCTTTTCCTTACCCTTTTATTTTAATTCATTTTTGGTAATTACTTAGGGGTCTAAACTGAACTTAGTCAGTTTACGCTTTTGGAAAAAGTGTTAGGGTTTTGAGAGAAGAGAAAAGAAGAGGAGAAAGGAGAAGAACGTTCAAGATTCGTCAAGATCGTCGAGTTTGGCATGTGGATTTCATCGGGGATGATCCCTACAAGGTATGTGAGATCACATAGCATTGGGTTAATTCGCCCACGCGCCAATCATGATTTATTTTAGCGAATTTAAGCTCTTGAAAGCTTAGAAATTGAGTTCTTGATGGATTTGTTGAAGTTCCATTAAATTCTTGTTTCGTTGAATTCGTTGACGAGTTGATTGATTCGAATATGTAGTTTTAGGTTCGATTTTGAGTAGAATCTGATGTACTTTGAACATTTAATCGATTCTAAGTAGTTGGTGAAAGGAACCCATGGAGTTTAGAGGATTTAGAGCTGGAAAACGAAGGAGAAATTTCGGCGATCAAAATTTGGCACTGCCTCCGCGTTGCGGAGCCATTCCCCAGATCTGGGAATTTTGGTTTCGCATCGCGGAGCTGTGACAGAGCGTTCTGCCTCAAAATTCATTTTCGAAACTAAATTTTAAAAGCTTCTCCGCGTTGCGGACCCACCTAAGATATCGATTTTTGGTCTTTTTTCATGTTTAGCTATCTAAAATCATTCCTAAACATCATGAGATCTTTCCAATCACAAATCAAAATCCTTGAATCCATAATTCAAGGACCACTTAATAGTCAAGTCAAGAACAGTTAAGGTCAAAGTCAAGGGAAGTCCTTCAAAGTTTTCAAAAGTCTTTTATAAATGTCTTAACTTTGTTTTAAGACTTAAAGTTCATGTTGAGTAAAGAGTAAAGTTTGAAGTCCATTTCTTCAAAAGTATATGGGGACTATGTATTCCCAAAGGGTTTAAAATGTTTTCACATTTCAACAAGAAAGGAAACCTCGATTTCCAAAGGGCCTTCGGGCTAGTTTTTAGAAAAGAGTAATCGCTTTCTAAATAAAGCAAGAGGGGAAACTCTGATTTCCAAGATAGCCTTTGAGCTAAGTTTTTGAGCACTAATCTGAAATCACAGAAGAAGTATGTTTTAAACATAAAGAGCTAGTATCATATTTTGGGAGTAGTATTCAACACCGATATGGGGGAGTGTTCAAAGAACCCACAACCCCCATAAACCATGTAGCCATCATGGGTAGAAAAGGGTCATACTTTTTAGATGAATCCTTTTCGCATAGACAAGTGGATCCACTTAGTAAGTTAGGTCCTATACCCCATAGGGGTATAGGATACACTGGCAGTGTGAGGGAGATCGTTGTATCATCACAATAGCTCTTATGTGATGGTTGTCGGTTAGAGAAACTCCCACAACTGTACTTTGTATTTTTACATACATCTCAGAGTTATTTGTATCTTTGTATACACACAAAGTTCACACCATGTTTTAAACAACTTTTCTTTATATTGCACTTGTTTTAAACTGCTTTATATTGAAATGAGTTCAATTATGTTGAGTTGAGTTGAGCCAGGTAAGTTCTTCAGTTCCTTTCAGAGTCTTTTCAAGCCTATGTTGTGTTTAGCATTCCAACTCGCATACTCGTACATTCAATGTACTGATGCCAGTTGGCCTGTATCGTATTATGATGCAGACGCATGTAACTAGGATCGGTATCTAGCGCATTGTTGATCCATTGAGTAGTTCAAGGTCTGTTGGTAATCCTCTTTTCATTTCGGAGGATCCCTTTTGTTTACTTTCAGTATTAGATAGTTCATTAGGATGTCGTGGGCCTTTCCCGACATCCATCTTAGTTGTTTTAGAGGCTTCACAGATAGTCAGTCAGTTGTTAGTTCATTCGTCATCATTTTTTTATTCACTTATGTTTAGATTTGAATTGCCATTTTGGCTAAGTTAAATGTTTATTTCTAAAACATTATGAGTTAAGTTTGAGACAGTTGAGTTATCTTGCATTTGAGTTCTTTTCTTAATGCTTAAAGTCTTCCGCTGAGTAAGTAAGTCAGGCCAAGGGTTCGCTTGGGGCCAGCAATGGTTCTTGAGTGCCAGCCACGTCTAAGGTGTAGGCTCAAGTCGTGACAAAGCTTGTGGATCATAAGCCACAAATTTCTCTACAAGCTACAAGTTTAAGAATTCAAGTGTTCAAATTCAAGAATTCGAACGCTCAAGTTCAAGAACGATCAAGATCAAGACCATTGGATTCAAGATCAAGCTCGAAGTCCTTGAATTTAATTAGAAGTCAAGATCAAGATAAAGTTCAAGTTATGATAAAAAACAATCAAGATAAAAATCGATCAAGATCAAGACCATCGGATTCAAGATCAAGCTCGAAACCCTTGAATACAACTAGAAGTAAAGATCAAGATAAAGTTCAATATAAAGTTCAAGTTAAGATCAAGTTCAAGATCAAGATAATACTATAGTCCAAGTTCATTTAAGATTCAAGGACAAGCTCAATAGCCCTTGAATTTATATTCGAAAAGGCAAATTCAGAGGAATCATAGAGAGTGTAACACTCGCACTTTGAAATAATAAATATGATGCGATATTTTTCCGTTCTTGATTATTTTTTCTCGACGCAAATTTTATTGTCTACAAATTCTGGCATGCCCAATGGGACCAAATCTACCCTTTATCTCTTCTCTCATAAATCAAATCTGAAAATCTGAAACTACAAAGGTGGAAGAATGAGTATTTCAAGCCTGGTCTTTGAGTTTCATTGATTGTACATTCCGACAAGCCTTGAAGCAGGGGGAATTTGTAGACATTGAAAATTTGTGGACTCTACAAGACGTGTTCAATTCGAATTGGGACTCTATAAGGTGTGTTTAGTTTCAATCAAATTTCTGGGAGGCTACTCAACCCTAAACCCTAGTTCATGCCTATATAAAGGGTACTAAATTCCCTTAAAAGAAATCTCGAATATTCCACAAAAGTCATGGAATATTCATATAGAGGTCAAATCTAAATCATCCTAGTTCGAGAAATACCACTAACGGCCCTCAAATCCTGGATAAACCTTAGGAGAGTAGAATCAAGGGAGAAACAGAATTGTACCCGCAATCTTGATTAATAAAATTATGTTTCTTCATATTTTTTTGTGATTGTAATTTATTTTCTGTCACTTTTAAATTTGTTGCAAACAGTTCCATTTTATGTAATTGCTTCATTAGTATTTGGAAGAAGAAAAATAGTATCAATCTCAAACTATTCTTATGTGAAAATTTTTATAGGTATTTGCCACCGGTCGAATTCCCGAAGAAGTTGCATCATCATAAAAACCTCATTTGTGTTCACTATAATCAAAGGATTATGGATTGCCATAACTTAATTGTTGTTGCCGAGCATTGATGATCTTTCCCGTGATTTCAAAGGAATATTTTGGCATGGTTGCATAAACCGATACTACTTGAACTTGGCGGGTAAAAGTGAAAAAATCTTATGTATCTGTCAATATCATTTAAATAATCGTTGCCTATATATCATCAAAAAAATCATTGTAAATTTTATTGTACTTTTTGAGGTTTATTGTATTTTTACCTAATCAATTAGAAAATATAGTTGTCAATATTAGAGGAGTAATTTGTATTTGGCCAAGATTCTAATCCTGTTACTAGGGAGAGACTATCTTTTTCAGCCTTCGAAAAATAAAACTGTCAAAATCAAAAAGGAAAAAAAAATCAAAGAGCAATGAAACAAGATAAATAAAATAGGATTTTCGGTCCTTGAGAAGATAGGGAAGTTCAATAGCCACAGCGTTGGTGCCTCCCAAAAAATGGTTAAGGGAGTGATTTAAGTTATATAGCTCATCTCTTCAAATGGAAAAATAGTACTGATATACGAGCAGGACTGAGTGTGATACCAATTGTAGCATCGCTTCC
>JAJOOR010013049.1:0-22197 GCA_036250505.1 Solanum acaule
TTTAAAAATAAGAAAGGACTTTAGAATCGGACGCAAAATTCAAGTGTATGAATTTTCAACATAGATGACAGAACTCTATACTTGCAAACAATATTTATACATTATCCTCAACTAAGTGATCAAAAATGTGTAGTATCATTATGGTTCATGACTCTTCAGCTGGAAAAATTACACTCAAATCCAGTCCCTCTGCAGGTAGTTCCGAGGTCAACGGACCTAAAATCCCATCGGAGTTCAGAGTCAATCCGCTCTGCAAAGTTATAAAACAAAATGAGTTACATCCCACCAAGATATTCTAACCACGTGAAAATCTATGCTGCTCGGACTCTCCAAAACGTCGTTGCACCTGTGTTGGATCCTCCAAAAATGCACTACTTTTGGAGGATCCAACACGCAACCAGCAACATTTTTGAAGAATCCAAGACATAGAAGAAAATAGGGAAATTTCGTTGAAGTTGTTTTTTTCCGAATGTGAAGCACCGGAAGATGTGAAGTATCCAACACCTCTATAGCCTAAAACTATATCGTTTCATCCTCGGCCAGGCTAAGTAAAAGTTCACTTGCTATAGAATGTAAAGACACATTGTGTGAAAGCGACTTTAGACGCTCATATAAGTAGGTAAATGATCCATTTAATCGAGAACCTATTAGAAGAATGACCGGTGCTATAGAAAAAACTTTTATCGAACTTGGTGCTAAGAGTCCAGAGGAATCACAGTATGAATTGCATAAATATTTGGGATTGTAATGGCAATTACCTCAGGCTGGAATTTCAGAATATCAGCACGAGCCATCGCTTCAGCTTGGGAAATTCTCTGCCTGAATGTCTGAGCCATCTCTTCAGCCTGTTGAAAAAATTACAAGCTTAGTAAAGAAATGTATCGTAGCTGTTTAGGTCTAATGCTTTATTTATTTTCTGTATTATCTCAAATTAAAGTAAAACAAATATTGGCATACATGTCGTATCCAGTGACATACTAGTTATAAAGCGTGTCAAAAGAGTAAACCAATTTCGTAGATATTAATACGTTAAACAGATGCAAAGAACACATATGACCAATAGCAACGATTGCAGCAAGTAGCGTAACTACATCAAGAAATAATCTTGATCCAGTAAATTTGTATGAAACATAGCCAAAGCAAAACTCACGCAAATAGGCAAGAGGTAAACCAACATTACGATGATTGTAGGAAAAAATAAGATCTATTAATACTGGATGGAAAAAATGGTACCTTCTCAAAGACGAGTTTTGGATTGCGAATCATGTCACCAGGTGCAGGTTCTAGCTTCTTTGTAGAGAGGCTCACTCTACCTCTCTCACGGTCATGGCTCAATATCATGACCTATAACATAATTGAGCAGATGATTGTTAGTTTTCCTTGAAAGCAGATGAAGCTGGTACGAAATCAAGTAGTATTTCCGATACAAACCTTTAGAGTGTCACCAGGCTGAAGGACAGTCGCGATATCTGACACACGATCATGACTGATCTGGCTGACATGAAGAAGGCCATTGACCCCACCAATGTCGATGAAGGCGCCATATGGTTTCAAGCTCTGAACAGTTCCAAGTACAACTGACCCAATTCCCAACTGTGTCTGACTATCAGCCATGGCCTTACGGTTGCTGAGTATAAGTCTAGTTTGTTCTTGATCAACCTCAACAAATTTCAGAGGAAGTTCCTTCTCCAAAAGCTCCTCTGCAGTTGATTTCTGGCACATTAAAATAGATTGATAGTGAGTCTAATTTTGACGATAATAAGCTTTCCCACACTGAGAGAATAAGTATCACTTTTTTTGTCAAGAACTAATTTTCAACGTGAAGCAAAAATTTAAAACTAGTAATAGATAACTACAGATAGCAAATTTGGCGATCATTTGAAGTTTAAGAGGTTTGGTCAAACACATTTAAATTGTACTTTTTAAGTATAACTTTGAAGTTCAAAGAAACTAGAGTTTTTATTGTAAATTGAAACAAAGGGTAACTAACCGAAAATATCTGTGAGAATGGAATAAACCCACGAAGGCCCTCGACCAATGCCACGACTCCACCTTTATTCGCACTAACCACCTGCAGTATCATCCAGAGGAACAAAAGTCAAACCATGTGACAGAATCTGGAGCATTTGACATGCCACGATATTTGTTAAAGCATTCATATTTTATATGCTATAGAACATAGTCAGAAATTTAAAGAAGCACGCAATTGGAAGCCAATACATACCTTACCTTTGACAACAACATCTTCAGCTTGAAGTTGTCTGCACCTTTCCCATGCCAGGTCATATTGAATTGAACGCAAACTCAATATCACACTATCATCAGCTTCATTTTCACCAATAACCACAAACTCATCTTTGAAACCAGGAAATATTCCAGCTTCTTCCACATGCTTGATGCTGTAAATTGAAGCCTCTTGTATGGGCAAGTATGCTGATGATTTCGCTGTGATTTCAACTAAAGCTCCATTGGCATCTACGGAAAATACTGTCCCTTTGACCTAAAAAGAAGAAATATCGAGAAATTAAAATGCATTTGTTTCTTCCTTCACCTTGAGCAGAATCAGAAATATCCCCATAATCTCTCTGTGTTTTGAGATTTTTGACTAACAAGCAAAGGTTGATAAATAAATACATAACAGAATCTCGTGAAAGGAGCTCAAGCAAATTTGCAGCCCCAAAAAAATTTGAGAGGAAATTATATACTTCCTCTATTCAATTACACGACTCTTTTCATCTTGGGACGTCCTGTCAAACTAACTTTCCTACAATTACTTCAATATTTTCTCGCACAATGACAAATATTGAAAATTATTGGAATTAAACTTCCTATGCCATCTTTTGTGTCCCATAAAATGTGGCCCGTGTTACATTTTAGAAGGAACCCTTATATAGACATAGCAAATATGAAGAATCACGGCATTCGGATGTCAAAGAACATGCATATAGTTCTCCTTTCGTGCTATTTCCAAATAGTCCAAGAATCTATTTTTAAGCACGAAGTCTAAGTGATAGAAGTAATTCACTTATAAAAATAGCAATCTCAAATATCACAGACATATCAAACATGAAGAATCACGAAATCCGAATCCCTAAGAGCACACATATAGTTCTCCTTTCATGATTTCACCGAATTTCCTCACAATGGTGTTTAGGACACAATTCTCTTTTTTCGATGAAAATAGTAACCCTCCATCAAAAGCTTCAGACATAGAAATTGGTAGGCACAGAATTTACAAATACTCAATAGTGCAAGACTTCATTTTTAAGCACAAGTTACCAAAAACAAAGTCATAGACATAATATAGCCCACAAAACAGAAAACTAAAAATCCAAAGCCTCTGAAATTCAAATCGGTGAGCACAGAAGTGTTAGATACATAGTGGTCCAAGAATCCATTTGTAAGCATAAGATTCAGAAAACAGAAGCGTTAACACATAATTCAGTCAAACAATAGCAACCTCAAATATTTAAAGCTTCTGGCATACAATTTAGTAGGCACAGAATTTACACCTACATAGCATAAGATTACGAAAATAAAAGTGTTAACATACAATTCAGTCAAAAAAATAGCAACTCCAAATATCCAAAGCTTCTGATAAACAAATCGGCAACCACAGGAATCTATGGATACATGGCAATCCAAGAATCCATCTTTAACCTCAGATTCTGAAAACAGAAGTGCTAAGACATAATTAAGCCACATAATAGCAACCCCATTATCCAAAATCTCCGAAATACAAATTGGTAAGCACAGAATCTAAAGATTCATGACAATCCAAGAATCCATCTTTAAGCCTAAGATTCTGAAAACAGAAGTGCTACAACATAATTAAGCCACATAACAGCAACCCCATCATCCAAAGTCTCCCAAATACAAATCGATAAGCACAGAATCTATAGATGCATGGTAGTCCAAGAATCCATCTTTAATCCTAAGATTCTGAAAACAGAAGTGCTACAACATTACTAAGCCACATAACAGCAACCCCATCATCCAAAGTCTCCCAAATACAAATCGGTAAGCGCATCTATAGATACATGACAAATCAAGAATCCATCTTTAAGCCTAATATTCCCAAAACAGAAGTGCTACAACATAATTAAGCTTCATAACAACAACCCCATCATCCAAAAATCTCCAAAATACAAATTGGTAAGCACAGAATCTATAGATACATGACAATCCAAGAATCCATCTTTAAGCATAAGATTCTAAAACAGAAGTGCTACAACATAATTAAGCCACATAACAGCAACCTCATCATCCAAAATCTCCAAAATACAAATTGATAAACACAGAATCTATAGATACATGACATATCAAGAATCCATCTTTAAGCCTACGATTCTAGAAATAGAAGTGCTACAACATAATTAAGCCACATAGCAGCAACCCCATCATCCAAAGTCTCCCAAATACAAATCGATAAGCACAGAATCAATAGACACATGGTAGTCCAAGAATCCATCTTTAATCCTAAGATTCTGAAGACAGAAGTGCTACAACATAATTAAGCCACATAACAGCAACCCCATCATCCAAAGTCTCCCAAATACAAATCGGTAAGCGCATCTATAGATACATGACAAATCAAGAATCCATCTTTAAGCCTAATATTCCCAAAACAGAAGTGCTACAACATAATTAAGCTTCATAACAACAACCCCATCATCCAAAAATCTCCAAAATACAAATTGGTAAGCACAGAATCTATAGATACATGGCAATCCAAGAATCCATCTTTAAGCATAAGATTCTAAAACAGAAGTGCTACGACATAATTAAGCCACATAACAGCAACCTCATCATCCAAAATCTCCAAAATACAAATTGATAAACACAGAATCTATAGATACATGACATATCAAGAATCCATCTTTAAGCCTAAGATTCTAGAAATAGAAGTGCTACAACATAATTAAGCCACATAGCAGCAACCCATCATCCAAAATCTCCTAAATACAAATTGATAAGCACAGATTTTGAAATATACAACACCATAGATTTCATCAAGCCACATAACAACAACCCCATCATCCCAATCTCACAAATACAAATCCATAAGCACAGAAAATCAAACATATAATGAGCTAACCTTGGTACCTATTTCTGAGTCAAAATCATATTTTTCAAGGGCAGAATGAAAATCTTCAACAGTGAAAGCTACACCCTCCATAGGAGCTGTACGGCATCTTTCATAAGCTTCTTCAAACATCTCCTTAAGCTTGATTCTCTCTCTTGTTTGTGCATTTGTAGTCGCCACTGCCCCAGCTCGAGACACAACTTTTTGCTTTGTATGAATAATAATGGGATTTACAATATTCTTATTGGATTGAACAATTCTTGTTGTTGAAATTGGTGAACACTTTAATCCAACAAATTGATGTGCTAAAGATCCCATTTTTTTTTGGTGTTTTGAGGGTTCTTTTAGGGGTTTTAGAGGAAAGCCAGTGTTTTGAGAGTTACACCATGGATTTTGTGGGGTAAATAAGGTGAGCTAGAGGACAAGGGAAGCTTCAAAATTGAGTTTTTTTTACCTTTTTTTTGGACTCGAACTCATAATATTAAGATTTGAGGTGAAGCTACTTCCGACCTAAACAGCCCCTCTTGTCAAACTTCAAAATTGAGCTTCTTTTTTTTCATTTTTCGACTCGAACCCATAATATTAAGAGTTGAGGTGAAGTTAATTATGATTCGAATAACCCCTCTTGTCAAACTTCAAAATTGAGCTTGATTGGTGTTTCGTGGATTTCATTTATCTCTCTAATTATATTACTTGTTAAAGTTAATCATATATAAAATATATCTCAACATATTTGTCACTTTTTAAAATTAACTGATTTTATACCATCACGTCTTTAACATTAAGTGATTTTAAAAGTAATTAACATGATTACCTAGTAAAAAGATTATAAATTTAAAGAGTTTAAACAAGATAATTATTATTTGACATAAATCATTAAGATACAAGTAATATGAAACAAAGGGAATAATTTATTGATCCAAACTATTAACGTATGACATATTTAGAACATCTCACAAAGTGTGACGATAAATTTAGATCATTTCCTTATCTTGCTAAGTGAAAAAAGAAAGATTAATCTCGTAATCTTAAATATGACATGTAAAGACATTCTTTTTGAAAACAGACTAAAAGAAAAGTAGGACAAATAAATTTAAAAGTACTATTATTTAAACATAGTGCATGTTACATTTTTTGTCCTGCCAACACATAATTGCAAATTTCCCAAAGGATGTTAAGAAGATGTAGAACATCTTGACTAGTTTGTTTAAGGAAAGAAGGTTCATCAAATGGTGGTTCAATGAACATGTTATCACAATTCTTGATAATTGTTTGAGCATATAATATCTTAACTTTACAATGTTGATAATCTCCATCATTAGTACATCCCATAATCTTGTCAATAACATTATAGTATGTGTCAAAACAAAAACCAAGTCTTGTTCTTTGATTGAAGTTCTTTTGTTGGTGAATAGATGAGTACATCTCAAACCTAGCTATACCAGAAGAATCTTGAATTCTTGACATAATAGCATTGCTTAGATCTGTGATGTTGTCTTGTTTAATGTTGGGGTCTGTTCTTAGGATCCATGAACAATGGTAAGCTTGGTCTGTTTTGGAACAAATATCATCAATTAGATCACCTTTGACATGATGGCTTGTGTTGGTGAAGAATATAAACATGAACATGGTAGATAAGAGAAAAGCTAATGTGAAAGAAGATGAAGAAGACATTTTGATATTGTTAGGGATGTTTGGGAAGAGTGTTGTTTTTATACCTAGGAAACATAAGTTCACTTTTGGAGGTATTCATTTGGTCTCATTTTTGGTCAAAGTATATGTGACTACCCATATTTAATGTAAGTCTTAGATTAGATGGTCTTTATGACAATTGTCTAGAGCTTTATTAGAGTCCGGAGTAAAAGAGACCACTTTTTTTCATTAAAATGCAAAAAAGGGCTACTTGTTTTGCGAATAAATCAAAATGGACAAATCGCTCAATCTTATTTTGCAAAAAGGGCTCAACCTTGGGCCACTTGTTTTCGCTAAACCTTGAGCAAGTTAAATAAAAAAGACATCTCGCTCAACCTTGAGCGATTTATCCGTTTTGGTTAATTAGCAAAACAAGTGGCCTTTTTTTACATTTTAGTGAGGAAAAAAAGAAACTTATTGGCTTCAGACTCTAAAAAAACTCACTTGAACGGCCAAAACTCAATTATATTTTTTTGTGGGAAGGCTTTCTAGTGAAAACTAGTGAGTGGCTTTCCTCTTCTCATTTTTCTTTTGCTATATTTTCTATCAGTCAAAATTTTATACTAGAAGAATTCGTTGAATCTTAAAAGATACACACCTATTACACCAGGTGAAATATCCTTAAGAATAGTATCATAAACACGCCTCAAACTACACCAGGTGAAATATCCTTAAGAATCTATATCTATCTATATTACCTTAAAAACATGAACTTCTAACTTGAATGTTAAATTACTAAAATATCCCTAACTTAGGTTGTGACTTTTTTAACGAGTCGTAATTTTTTCGATAAGTTGTGACTTTTTTCAACGAGTTATGATTTTTCGTTGAGTTCTGACTTTTTCAAAGAGTTGTGACTTTTTCAATAAGTTGTGACTTTTCCAAAGGGTTGTGACTTCTCGGAAATATCACGACTTTTCAGATAAGACACAAAAAATATTTGTTCATACTACCCTTTGTTGACTATAAATAGAGGAGTTTCCTCTCATTTTTAAACCACCATTTACTTTAATCTTTTACTCTTATTCTTCTTGCATATAAATTTTTTTTTGTGATTTATTATTGTTGAGTGAGTTTGAATGTTAGCGAAATATAAGGTACCACAATTCTGATGAAGTAAATTGTTCTATCCTAAGAAGGTATATTCCATAACCTCGAGTACTTGAGAAAAATAATTTTGATGATAAAATAATTATTTTTTTACTTAATATATACATTAGTTTGTAATGTTCTAATATATGAAGTTAACATGATGTAGTCTAAATTTATTTATTTTTATTAATAATTTCTCTTGTGATGTAGATATATGTTTCTGATATCTTTCTCAAAAATTTAGTGTCATGATTTGTTTTTTTATGCTCAAGACAAAATAATGATTTTATTTATCAATGTTACTTATGTGATTTACATTGTCAGGAAATTTGCTTCAAAATATTTATTACTATATAAACTGTCATGACCTAGACCATCGTGATTGGCACCCACACTAATCCTCTAGTGGGAGAACCACTATTACAATCCAAACCAAGTAACTAAACCAAAACTAAAGCATTTAAGTTACGGAAGCAAATTAAATAGCTAAAAACTGAAATTTCCATAAACTTCCAAAAGATATAATAACTAAACAATGCGGAAAAATACGCCTAGAACCTGAAAGTTAATTTACCAAAACATCTAAAGTTCAATAAGTATAAACAAGAAGGGATACAACCCCAAACTAATGAACTAACAATTAATTAGAAAAGTCTAAGTCTGAAATGTGGACATAGACGAAAAGAAAACTCATGGCAACCCAGAAGAACTGGCTCACCCTTGAATTTGAACGACGATCACTCTGTCAATAGCCGCCTGAAGATGTCATGTACTTAACAAAGAAAGAGCAAGTACATTATTAGTACACAACCACAGTTTACTGGTAGGATCACACGGTTATCCCACTAAGTGTAACATACATAAGCCAATACACAATATAATCACATTCCTATATCGAGCATATACAATATTATCAACATTTACGAACAACGAACAACTTCATATTTCTCAACATACACAATTATGACAAGTCATTGGTCCTTTCATGGAACTCAAATCTAAATAATTAGCATACCAAAATGTGGTACCCGATCCAATGATTATGCCGAAACGTGACAATCGATCCCATATTTAGGTCAGAACGTGGTAATCGATCCAAGTTAGTGTGTCGGAACGCAACACCCGATCCATTCAACAAGTCACAATCACAATCACAAAGTACATTCTCATAATCATACAATCAAGTCATGATTCATGGCATTCATCATTCATATGCCCTTATTTACAATTAATGTGATCAGTAATGCAACATTCGCATACATACATGTATCATAATGAAGCAAGAACAAACATACATCACATAATTATAGAATCACAACCATCACCTACCTCGAAACAAGCTTGAAACCTTAAGAAACTTGATTCTTCCCTTTTCGAATTCGTTCTGCTTGTTTTTGGTCTACAAGCAATCAATATAACACAGGAATCAATACACAAACGCTAATTACCCGAATTACTAACAATTCTATCAACCCTAAATCATACTCATGATCTCACTATCCAAATTAGGGTTTTTTCCATTATAAATTCCAGATCAAAACCTTCCCTCGCCGATAATTGCCCATTAGATTACGTTCTACGGATCGAAAAATGAATTCGGAGAGTTAAAATCTTACCGTTAGCCTTAAGAATGGTGGAAAACTGTCAAGAATCGCCTAAGGTTCGTCTCCTTACTCTAAAGATCGAAAAATGCAGAATAAAGACATTTTGAGGTTTATTTTCGACATAAGTCGCGTTGGGCCCGCCACAACGGTCCTCACTCGGCTACAATGGCCCCACCCTGGCGATAAAAATCACCGCCAAAGCGGCTTGCACGAAACAACGAGTTATTTTAATAATTCTAATACCCCCGTTTCACAACACGTCTTCAACCAACGACACTCAGAAATTATCCGTTCACGCTAAGATCAATTTCGGGAGTTCTACTCACCTGAATACAACTCCATAAAGTCGTACGGGTTCCTTAACGACTTATCTATCTACTTATGTGATCAAATTCATAATTAGATCACCCAATTGTTATCAGATTTCCCTAGAATTTAATGACTCCGATTTCGTCCAAAATTGAACTATGTTGGGCAAATCCAAATACTATGAAAAAGTTTTTCGGCCGAAATTTTTTCCTCGTTTGCTTTCCTACAATGACGGGAACATGTCGTTACATAAACATTGCCCTTTTGTTATACTTATTTATATTTCTTAATATTTTAGTATTTAAACGGAGAAAAGTTCATATGACTTGAAATAAAGCAAGTTGAAGTTTGTATTAGTTTTATTTATATTATTTATTTAATAGCTAATTTTTATGAGACATATATTTTCATTAATGCAAATATATATTTATATTTGGGTAGGTATTTATATTTAAATTAAAGTATTATATATGTTGCGAATGTATTATCAAATTTATAAGATCTTCTAACTTCAAAATATATTATTTTAAAATGTTATGAGTTATTTTCTTTTTCAAAAAAAAACTCACAAAAAATGTGAATATATATGAATCATTTAAAATTTATCATTTACAAAATAAAACTTATATTCAGTAATATGGAATAAACATTTACATTTTGTCTCTACACTAAATTAAAATCTAATAACGATAAAAAAAAATGGTAACATTAATTAAAAGTCCTATTTATTTATGTACGTATAAAATTTATTAGAAATTCAGCTATTGCACATTAATTCTTTAGTTATAACATTATAAATTCTCTTAGTTATTACTAATTATTGCAAATGTTATTCACACTATTTTACATGCTTAGGTAATCACGTGCAACACACGTGTCAAAAACTAGTGGAACAAAAATACGCCACGAATTAACAAAACAAACGTCCCTAAAAGTTAATATTCGTGGCAACTAAAACCGCCACTAAATTATATAACAATTGCCGCTAAAAAATTGTTCTAATGGCAACCAAAACAGCCACTAAATCATTAAACTAATGCCGCAAAAAGAGAGTATTAGTGGTGATTATAGTTGCCACTAATACTATCTTATAGTGGCGACTTTAATAGGAATTAGTGGCGATCAAAGTGGCCACTAATACATACTTTTAGCGGCGATTATAGTTGCCACTAATAAATACTTTAGCGGCAACTTTTATAGGCATTAGTGGCGATTTTAGTTGCCACGAATAGTCTCTTTTAACGGGGACTTTTATAGGCATTAGCGGCGATTTTAGTTGCCACGAATAGTCTCTTTTAGAGGCGACTTTTATAAGTATTAGTGGCAATTTAGTTGCCACTAATACTCTCTTTTAGCGGCAATTTAGTTGCCACTAATACTCTCTTTTAGCGGCGACTTTTATAGGTATTAGTGGCGATACTAGTTGCCACGAATACACTCTTTTAGGTGCGACTTTTATAGGTATTAGTGGCGATTATAGCTGCCACGAATAGACTCTTTTAGCGGCGACTTTTATAGGTATTAGTGGCGATTATAGCTGCCACGAATAGTCTCTTTTAGCGGCGACTTTTGAATGTATTAGTGGCGATTATAGTTGCCACTAATAGTATACTTTTAGCGGCAACTTTGTAGGTATTAGTGGCGATTAGAGTTGCCACTAATACATACTTTTAGCGGTAATTTTTATAGGTATTAGTGACGATTTTAGTTGTCTCTAATACATACTTTTAGCGGCGACTAGTGGCGGAATTAGTTGCCAGTAAAACAAACTTTTAGTGGCAAATAAAACCGCCACTGATTCATATAAAAGTCGCCATTAAAATCTAATAGTATCATAAACACACCTCAAGCTACGAGCATTTCCGTGATTTTCAATATTTTCCAACAAGTATTGACTTTTGAAAGCACAAATATCACCAAATTGACTGATCTACCAATCAAACAAGACAAATATAGAATTTAGGGATACATGCCAAAAAAGCAAAGTAAATGGGAAGTTTTGTAATGTCTAGCACCATCTTAGTGCTAGGCAGTTAAGTTTCTGCAGGTTTTAAAGCAGGTTACATCTCCTCTTTATTATGGAAAAATGCAGAAGATAAACATTCATATAGTGTATTTGGAGTCCTGAATTAAGGGGAATATGGGCTGCTTGAGTAACGGCAGCAACAAAAAGCCTATTCTAAGCATTCAAGATTCTCAACGGAATAAGAAAAATGAGGCTATCGAGGATATAACACAAGCCTACATGTGGATGGGCTTGTCATAAGTGGCCATGGCTGCTTCTTTGAGTGCCTCACTCATTGTTGGATGTGCATGACAAGTACGAGCAATGTCCTCACTTGATGCTCCGTACTGCAATGCCAGTACAGCTTCGTGAATAAGCTCCCCTGCATTAGGTGACATAATATGTACACCCAATATCTTGTCGCTCTCTTTCTCAGCAATTACCTTGACAATTCCCTCAGCATCATCAATTGCCTTGGCTCTACTGTTGGCTAGGAAGGGGAATTTGCCAACACGATAATCAACTCCGAGTGACTTTACCTGTTCCTCGGTTTTCCCAACATAAGCCACTTCCGGGTGGGTGTAAACAACACCAGGTACCATATCATAGTCTACATGACCCTCCTTACCTGCAATGAACTCTACGCAAGCAACGCCATCCTCCTCTGCCTTGTGAGCCAACATTGGTCCAGGAATGACATCACCAATTGCATGTACCCCTGGGACGTTAGTGGCAAAACGTTCATTGACCAAGATTCTACCAGCCTTGTCAGTTTCAACTCCTATCGTGTCCAATCCAAGTCCTGAAGTGAATGGTACTCTTCCAGCAGAGACGAGAACAACATCAGCCTCGAGAATAGTTTGATCACCACCAGCTGAAGGTTCAAGGGTCAATTTCACACCATCACCTGTAGCATCAACTGACACCACCTTAGTGTTTAGCATGAATTTCATCTTTTGCTTCTCAAGAGCACGTTGAAATTGCTTGCGAACTTCACCATCCATGGTTGGAACAATATCAGCTGCAAATTCAACAACAGTCACCTCTGAGCCGAGGCGACCCCAGACAGATCCCATCTCAAGGCCTATATAGCCAGCACCAATAACAACTAATCTTTTTGGAATTTCAGTCAAAGCTAATGCTCCGGTGGATGACACAATTTTCTTCTCATCAATGGTTATGCCAGGTAGACCTTTGACATCAGAGCCAGTTGCAATAATAATATTTTTGCCTTTAACAACAGAGTTACCACCTTCGACGGTGTCAACAGAAATTTCAGAAGGGGAGAGGAATTTACCATATCCCTTCACATAGTTTACTTTGTTTTTCTTGAATAGACCCTCAATACCTCGTGTTAAGTTAGACACGGCTTTATCTTTTTGTCCCATCATGGCAGGGAGATCAACTTCAACAGAAGAAAACTTCACACCATGATTGGCAAATGAATGTTGCGCTTCATGAAACATGTGGGACGAATGAAGAAGTGCCTGTACCAAGTAATGAGAATATTAGAAGATTAGATGTAAACAAGTTTCAGTCTTCACAACTGACTACTAAAAAAGTTTCAAGCACAGTCGGTGACAAAATATAATAAAACCATGGACCATTATACATCAATATTTACAGAATGCCATCCAAATTTCATATGGAGAAGAATCATATAATGTTTAAATGAAGTCACACAAACGGCACACCAAAGCGGATTATTACCTCGTGAACTCTGAGTATGGGTTATCAATGGAGAGAGGGGAAAAACAATAGTAAGTCCGATGTCGTTTAGTAAATACGCATCCTATGGGCACAAGTTCACAAATATGGCACCAGGTTTTTTGTCATCACTGAACAAATGTCCTCTTGGGGAAGTTATATCAGTGGAGTTGGTACATGAGAACCCACCATCATGTCACATTTAAGGGCATCGATGAAAATAATTTGGCAATAGTGGAAATAGTGAGCACATATAATTCATCTTGCATCACCTATGCAGCATTTCAGATGACCCCTCAACTCAAAATTGTCTTATTAGATTTCCAAACCAAGGGAAGATGACACAATCAGGAAACAACTATTTACATTGAGAAGCCTTTATAAAAGGTAGAAGAAACTATGGCAAATGAAAAAATTATGAAAATTTCTGAAAGTCAAAATCTGCTCTGTGACACTTCCCATTTATTGGCAAGTCAACCAGGACTACCCGACTGTAACTAACTTGAATAGAGAGTATTAAGAGGAAACTAACAACAACAACTACGCCTCACTCCCAAACAAGTCGGGGCCAGCTATATGAATCCTCACTTACCATGTTACTCCATTTTAGCTCATCTAAGGCCAATAGTATCTAAAATAAAAGTAAAAACAAAATTCGTAAAAGTAAACTGAATTCTCTTATATCTAAAACTCAGAAAATACAAAGCTCGAAGCAGAAAAGGGCTAATATTCTAAAACACATAATTTTGCTCAATATTCAATAGCACAAATGCACAATAATATCTATAGAGGCCATCGTCCTTGTGTTAATTTTTTTTAAAAAAAAATTGGTTATTGTATCCATCGTCCTTGTGTTAATTAAAACTCAAAATCAATCAACTAAACTCAATCCCAATGTAGTCAAGTTAACTATATGAAAATCTTTATCCATTATAACTGTTATCAACAAAATCTATCCACTCTACTCTATTTAGGGTCTATTTCATTTCAATACTAAATAATGTCTTTTACAACAAATAAATAGTTCTCTAGATCACATTATCCAACTCTCTAACCAAAACTAGAAGATTTCTCACGGACATTGAACCTTAATGTAAGTATAACAATAACAATTAAATCTTAGTTCTAATAAGTTGATGCCACTTATATGAATACTTTGCTTTCTTTATATTATGTTTGTATCTATGTTCACATTGATTCCTAGAGATAAGTCTGATTCGTCCCTTTAACCATCTCCCGCCATCAAATTGACAACGCACATACTAACAACTACACCTAGAGATCTATGTAGGATATGGTCAAACCATCTCAATTGACACTTACTCATTTATTTTCTACGTGTGCTACTTGTACATTCTATTGGATGCAATCATTTCTAATTTTATCCAATTCTTTGTTTTCTTTCTATTATGTTCTTATCTACTGTTCATATTGATTCTGAGAGAAGTCTAATTCGTCCCTTTAACCATCGATCACCATCAAACTGACGACACACACGATAACTGCTACACCTGGAGATCTATGTACAAAATAGTCAAACCATCCCAAATGACACTTCCTCATTTATTCTCTAAATGAGCTACTACCACCTTCTATTGGATGCAGTCATTTCTAATTTTATCCAATCTCTTAAGTTCAACAGCTGCATTCTACAACAATATGTTGGATCTTATAGACCTAACATTTGCTTTGTTAGACATATTTGTTTGCACTACACGATCATAAACTTCCATTTCAACCATCCTATTTACCATTCTCTTGGAAGAACGAATATGCATAAGCTCAGCGTAATTACACGGTGAGTCGGTGGAATCAACAGAATTGCAATAACAAGCAATAGAAAGATCAAATAGATCTTAAGAAAACGATCCAACTTCAAGAAAAGTGGTAACAATAACAAAATTCAGAATTTAGCAAGTGAAAGTCCATCAATTAACTTGTACATCTCAAACTCAAAATAAGTTAGCATCAGCTACATAAAAAAATAAATCCTCAGTATCCATTAGGTTTCAGCAAATTCATCATAATTTCACTATTTTCTTCTAATATACTCAACAAAGCTCATAAATTCCAAATAAACGAATGAGTAAATTTACCTTAGAAGGAATACAACCAACGTTAAGGCAAGTACCACCGAGGGTACCACGTTTCTCGATACATGTAGTTTTAAGCCCAAGCTGTGCTGCTTTGATCGCCGCCACATAGCCGCCGGGACCACCACCGATAACAACGACGTCGTTCTCATCGGATCCTGAAGCGAAGCCTCTGGTTAAAGAGAACGAATACTTGGAAGAGCTGTAGAGGAATCTGGATGACAGAAACGTTGTAGCCTTTCGTCTAGCTAAGGTAGAAATCGCCATTTGTAAAGGTCAGTTATCGGAATCGTGTATTCCGGTGAACTTTCCGGTAGGTTTTTTGGTCAATTTTGGTGATTCGATGTGAACTGTTGAGTTGTTGAAGACTCTCACTTTTCTTCTCTTATTACTACAAAGTTTATTCCTCTTCCATTTCTTTTTATGAACTTTTTTTTTGCATCACTCTATGTATTAAAACTTTTGTTTCGACTTTCATATCTCAAAGTGTATGTATTATCAATTTGTTGGATCGTATAGTTAAATCATGTTTACATATATATAGATGAAAAATCAATTTGTTGGAATAATCATGTTTACATATATATGATGAAAAATCAATTTGTTGAAATAATCATGTTTATATATATATGATGAAAAATCAATTTGTTAAAATATGATCGCGTCGTAACCTTTTTTCGACTTTCATGTCTCAATGTATGTATTATCAATTTGTTGGATCGTATCATTAAATCATGTTTACATATATATGATGAAAAATCAATTTGTTGGAGTATGATCGTGTCGTTACCTTATTACTAAAAATGATGTCGTTACCTTACCTAAAATGATGCAATCTATTTAGACATTATATTTATAGATAAATAAAATACAAGATAGTGCGATACATCAAGAAATGACATAAAACAACTATCTAAACAAAGTGCAAAACACACCTCAAAGCTAATTAAGCCAACTATCGATTATACTTTTTTCTACTTCAACTATCACCATCTTCTCAACTAGGCGTGTTCAATACATGAATGTTGATAATTCAGGTAATAAAAGGAAAACAAAAACAAACTGATAGTCAAAATATGAAACCCCGAAAAAAAAATCAAAATCATTGATAGGTAAATGTAAAGACAATCATTACCACACAATCAACAAATATAATAAACTAATTGCTAATGGGGGCTACTCAACAGTTGAAGTTACTAATGCACAGGCACATAAATGAATATAAAGAAGATACCATAGAAACACACACAAGAACCATAATAAGACTACTTTGAAACACAAGACTGACAATTTGAACTGGAGAAACTCAGTTACTGTAAATCCAGGATAAACATCAAGCAGACGCGCCTCGCGCAAACATTACAATTGTTTTCAAGTCAACAACTAAAGAATACCAAAAGAAGCATTTTGCTTTTTTTCTTTTTTGTCTTAATGCTGAAGAAAATATATGGAAACCTTGAATCTGTTGAAAAAGAGAAGCCAAAAGGCAGAACTTGCACTGTATTTGAAGCAAAATATCAGCCATCATCTGAATCCCAACCACAAACTAAAAATTAGTATCTCAGCCACGCTCTCCTCGAAAGGAGGAATGAAGAACAGAACATATCCCAAAACTTATTATCCGATCAACTTTGGTAGGACCAAGTATATTATACGACAGGGAACTAACTTTTCCTTCAGTATCGACGCTACTGTGCTCGTGCATACTCACTTAAGGACCTTTTTTCCAGATCCACTGGCCTCTTCACGCTGGAAAGCTCTAGGATCAAGAGGAATTGTTCCAATAGTCAGGAAACCAGAAGATTCAGTATGTCCATTAACTTTAACAGGCATAGATCCCACAGTGACAACATCAACTGACTGGGTGCTGGCCGCTGTGTTGGTAGTGCTATGTACATCCAGGGGCTTATCTTCCAATGGTTTCGGGTTGATAGTTAAGGAACCAATCTTCAGTGCAGTATTCACGAGTGGACCTCCTTCAGCCACAAGTTTGTCACCATTATCTGCACTCTCTTTGTTAGCTTTAGAAACTATGGAATTCAGTTCTGCAGGAACAGCCATGCAATTTCCAGATTGTTGTTGTTCACTACACTTTGAGATCTTCTCACTTTCACCAGAAGGTAAACCTGGAGTAGAATTTAGCTTGCGTGGAGGATCCAGTACAGGAACAGCAAATGGGCTATCATAGCTCCTGATTAGCAGCTTGGCTTTCTCTTCCTGCAAGAGTTTCTGTCTGTTTTCATAATACATGAAGTCGTCTAATAATGATGTCCTTGACGCATAATCCTTAAATACTTTCAGCATCTCAATGCCTTTCTTGTAGCGTATCTGCACATTGATAACAAAGGATGTCAGAATTTTCCCACTGCCTTTCTTGCAGCATATTTGCTTGTTCACAACAAGGGAGAAATGATGTGATTTTCTAAAATGTAGAAGTCAACTTCAGTAAAGTGAAATGCAAGACAATGGCACCATGGCAGATATAAGCAGCTGTAACTCATACCATAACACCAACAGGTGCAGGAGCCAGTATGAGGCAACAGTAAAGGTACTTCAACCTAGATGAACAGTTCATCAAACTACCCTTATGATCCATACAATTTCAAAGGGGTATGGTTTCATAAGATATGCTGTTTCTCTGATGTGGCTTTTGAGAAATTATCAGTAACACTGTTACAGGTTTAACATTATAATGATCTTGCAAGAGGTATGGAGACTTGTGGACAGGTACTAGAAGATTTCTTTGATAATGGAGATTAATGTTCTCTATATAAACATAGGTATAATGACAGTTATAGTGCATGCTGTTAACCATACCACCTTGTCAAATTCTAAAAATAAATGTACACGTTTTCAATCCCTTCAAATCTGTATATATGTATACTGTTGCCAAAGAAGAAAATGGCCAAAACATAGAGGAGGAGATTGTGTTGATGCCCAACAGACATTCTTAACAAAAGAAGACGAGGAAGAAATCAGAAAATAACTGATGCATAAAAGCTGATGGCAGCAAAAGAACCACAAAATAGAAATACAATGCCACACACAGCATTAAGTATACTCTCAATTGGATGTGAATCAAATGGGGAGAAAGAACTGGGGACGGAGAGCATAAAAAAGTTTGCAATAGCATCACACAAGGAGGGGAAGAATAGTGATTGGTCGGTACTTGTCTCCATATGACATAAAATGAATACACGAAGTTAATTGAAGACATGCCTAATGTGTGTCACCTCCATTGGCTCCAAAAAAAAAGAATAGAAGAAAAAAGAGGACCTCGGAGAGAAATCAATGAATAATGGGAAAAGGAGAGCAAAATGCCGGATAAATCATTGACAAGAAATTAGGTAGTAGGTTCTATGGCATTACCATATTGGGTTCATTTAGTAGCAGGTTTCATGGCATTGCCAATACAGGTATGTTACCCACCTCGGACCAAAAATACTAATTTCAGGTAAACATACTGAAAAAAATACAAGCAGTAGAAGCAAAGAGAATTGTATGTGTTGCATCATGCAGAATTAAATAGCAAACCTCTTGTGTGTCTCTGCTGTTAGTTACTGGCTTGTTCTCATTGTTCTCTAATATAATATGCCTAAAGTTAGGGTTTGGGACATCCTTTATAAAGTGCCACTTCACAGGGAAGCTACCATTCCACTTATCTTGCTGCCAGAAATCCATGTCCTTGTAGAAGTCTACAGGACCAGTCATTTCAGCGACCCCACAAAACTGCCCACTTGCATTAACCTTCATATTCAAGATTCAAAGACAATATCAAATTAGTTAAGCTTATTTTGACAATGAATTATTTGGCTAAAATAGTTGGTGATTCCTGCTTTGATTAGACCTAGTGGTATAAATCAACTAACCGAGAAAAAAAGGAATATTGGGCAGCCTCTTGGATTTCCAGCAGTAATTCTCTGAGCATCTTCATAAGCACTATTCAGCTTTTTGTTCCCATTAGGGGTTGATGACCAAACATTGTACTTTATACTCTTATGCACATCATCCTCACTGTATGATTTGATTACGAAAAACTTTGCATTCACGAAGTCCATCAGAAAATCACCTCTATTATACTCATCAGCATGAATTACTATATTGCCTTGCACATCAACTTTTCCTGCTCTTGTAGAGTAGGCCTTCACAAGCAATTGCTTTTTCATTTTGTCAATTCGAGGTCCTCTATTCTGTTCCATCAACATATCAGGATTAACTTTCCCATCACTTGGGGTTGTTCCATTTAGAAACTTTGTCCTGATTTGATCTGTATTAGCCCGCTCACGAGCACTTGATCTGTGACTAGACAAGTCAATTTCAGGTGGAAGAGGAGCTCTCAGTTGACCGTGATTAGACAAAGCCTTCCCATGAATAATGCTTCCTATAGCTTGAGCAACTTTACCCTATTAAAGGATTCACAAAAAAACACAGAGATGCATGAGCCACAGTTCCATGAAGAGGTGAAGAAAGATACAAGATAGAATTTCTACAATAGGTACAAGAGTACACTTGAAATTAGAGCAATACTAGCAAATGAACCCACGTAAAAAAAGCCCTATTGGACACCTTCCAAACACCGAAGAAAGTTCCTTACCGGGTGTACTTGAGAGGATGGACTGGAAAAACCATGTGACACGTGCTGCTTGCTCGATGCAGCATTGATCTTTGCACTTTCAGATCCCCTGTTAGATGCACTTTTATAACCTGAAGCTGGCCCTAATGAAGTCGGGGTAAATATTGGAGATGTTGGAGATAAATTACGTTTAAGACGAAGATCATCAGCTCTGTTAGTAGAAGATAAAACACTATCCATTATCGGGTCTGCAGCATTCGCAGGAATACTAGATGTAGATGGCACCGCCATGGGGAAGTACGAAGATGATCCCAAGTTTTCATAAGGGGGGATTGTGTAGTAATGTTGTGGCCCTGCACATGGACCATCAACTCCTACTACAGCACCAGGAATGTAAGGGTTGTATGGGTTATATGAAGACTGTGCACATCCATAGTTAGGTGTATAATATACATACGGGAAACTTTCAGTTTGAGCATCCTGAAATGGAAAAAAAAAAGTTACAAATACAGTAAACAGAGACAATACACTGCAACAAAAATATTAATGTAATTTGGTCAACTATGTAGAAGAATGAACTGACCATATACTGAATATCCTGACCATCCAGACCAAAAAATCCTTGGTGGCCATCCCAATCACCAGGTGATTCTAATCCTGACAAAATAAAATGTTAACATAAGTAAGAGATCCAACTATCGTTAGCAATTTGGAATCTCAAGATTAGTTCTAGAATCATACCTACCATATTAAACAAAGTGAACAAAAACAAAATGAAGTATCATACCTGTACAGAAATAACCATAATTGGTTGCAGGTGGATAATATAATCCCTGATCAACAACAAACTCAGGGGCTCCTTCATTATACATAGCTTGAGAGTTCTGAAGCAGGGGAGTAGTGATCTGCAGGTTTTCCTCAGTACCCTGAATCTGGCAACACAGAAAATACCTTTATCATTTGACGCTCTAAAATAAAATGACACTGAAAGTCGCAGAACATTTTTGTTCATCTTGGGCAAAAATGTCTTAAATATCCCATTCTAATCATTAATACCAAACTTCAGAATATAATCATCCACATATCCTTGCTCAGGAATATTATATACTCTGACTACCACTCCTTCACAGAAAAGAAGTAAAACAAAAATGTAATACCTAATAGGTGTGTGTCACTCTAACAGTAAACCTAGACTCAAAAAGAAGCAAAAAATATTTCTAAAGAAAAAAAATGCAGCAATTTGTTAGAACTGCTAGAAACCAACAAAACCTATAGGCTGACCCACAAAAGGGAATAAGAAAGAATCTAAAATTACCATCCATCAATTACATCAGCAAAGTCATACTACAAGTTTGACCAAACTCTTAATCCAACTAGCTAATCTCAACTCCCATATACGATCATAAATCTGCCACATCAGTCTCCATTTTAGCCACAACTCAAATCACACAAGGACATGTACACTAGAAAAACATACTACTACAAATAATTAATATAATATCCAAGTTATAACTAGAAACATCTTTTGTCATGTGCAATCAATCAATCAACTACATCTACTACATCTTAAATCATAAGCTAGCTAACATACAACAACAACAACATACCCGGTGTAATCCTATGAGTGGAGTCTAGGGAGGGTAGAGCATACGCAGACTTTAACCCTACCTCGTAGAGATAGAGAGGTTGTTTATGACGGTGCAAATCCTCATACTAGTTAGACTATTTTAGCCAGGCGGTCAACCTACCAAAATCTTGCTCCTATATTTGGGTTTGCACCGAGAATATTTTGTAAAGCTCACATAAGAAGCACTCTGAATTTCACACAAGCAAGAGAAGTGAAACCATAAAGCTGAAATGGCACGATCGCATAGCAAATTAGTAATACAAAAAGAAGCACAACCAAACCATAGCGGATAAACAATGTTTTAACTCACTAAACAGAAGAAGATAAAACCCAAAAAAAACTCAACATGCTCTGTATTAAATACAACTACCACACCGCAATCCTAAACTAGAAGTCAACAATATTCAGC
>JAJOOR010013050.1:0-21156 GCA_036250505.1 Solanum acaule
CACATTCTCACTTCTAATATATACTAGCAAACACTATTTCTATAATAACTTCATTTTTCTGACCAAAATCCAAACCCTAACTACCCCCCCCCCCTCCCTTCACCAACGTCCAAACACTATCTACGGATCTACCCCTCCCCCCTCTATCTAAAGAAACATCAGTCATTGTTTTTTACGACCAATAAAATCCCTCATGAGTTAACTGGCGAAACACAGTTCGCACAAAAGTTCGAGACAGCATCAAACTTGTAATCAGTATGAGCAATGGGAGTGCAAAAACAACATATATTTCAATAACAAAATCATTTAAAGTATAACAGAGAAACCATGATATTGAAAAAACAACTTTTTTAAAGAAGTTCCTAGAACACATTTTCCTCCTCATTATAGCCACAATTTCATAATGTTTGATGCTTTTTCCAGTTACCAAAGCAAAACAAATTTTCCCTTTCAAGTACAATTACATAAGCTATTTATTAAAAAGTTAGGATAAGGTCCAATGTTTATTCTATTTATAGACTAGTTGTGTAAATTGATAAACCATGGAACAAGTTTAAATATGGAAAAAAGGCAAGACTTATAGAACGGTGGTAAGACCTACAATGTTATTCCTCTAAAGTTCAACCTATGCATAAAATGAGTATCGCAGAGACACAAAAAATCAGCGGACATAGAAGATAGAGTCAGTTGAGATCGAAAATATAAAGACTAACCCCAATTTGCCTCTGAGGAACCATGAAAACACATTGTTCTGGCACAGATACCTTCAACAGCATAAACTAAACCACAAAAAGAAAACAAAGACGGACACTTTTTGATGCATACCTCAATGGGTGCTTGGTAATCCAAGAGAGTTGCTGGTCACCACCATTAATGGAGGACGAAAACACTGAAATACTCTGAAAGAGTCGGGTCGGCCAATTGGACTCTCGAGATTTTATTCAAAAACGTGAAAAATATTAATTTCACCCCCAAATTCTAAACATCATTTGATGTTTAAATTTAATTTGGTTGTTATAGATGAAAAATATTGTTCAATTTTATTTTATTTTGTTTTAAAATGTTAAGAATTAAATTTTAATTTTCAAAAAAAATTGTGTATTTACTAATTAAAAATTAAAGTAAACTAATGTTCAATTATTTTAAACTAGGTAATTTACCCGCGCCTCGTCAAGCATAAATAATCTTTCTAAACTTTTGAACAGTCTTTTCAATAATCAACTGTTATAAGAAAAAAAAGAGTAAATTTTAGTAGGTTTTAAGAACATTTCAATCGAAATTAAATGATTTGACATTATCACATATCTCAAGAAATTTAAACATATAATGAATGATTAAAAATATCTTGTTATCTAATCATTTTTATCTTTTACATAATTCATCATAATATATGTTTGATGATATAATTGTCTTGTTAAAACTGAGTAATGTTTTTATGTAGCGATTAAACATATTTTTTTTCTATTTTTTTTACATGAAAAATATAGAATTGATTTTATGGTTAGAATAACTCCTTGTTAAAAACAAATTATATAAAAGTTTTCTATAATCAATATTAGTAATAAATAAGTTAAGACCATTAAAAATGTACACCACAACAACATAAAAAAAATTTTTAGAGACAATCTACTTGTCTGAGGTCAAACGTTCACCACATTTCGTTATTGTTACTTTGTTACTCTAACAAAATTTATAGGAGAAAAATAAATTTGAAACAATAGCAAAATAATGTAGTTGACCCTTTTAGAAATTGAATTTTCATTAAACTGCTGCTCTGAAGGCCCTTCTAGATGCTTCATCAATGCAACTTTACGACTTTTTCAGAAAATATGTATGTATAGTTGTTGCATTATGAAAGTACAAGTAGATCAAAATGTTGGATTCTAGACTCATGTTAAAGAAATATTCTTGAAAATAAATAAAAAATAAAAAAATGAGTCTAACCTAGATAACTCAATGCTCAGCAATGACTTGGAGCATAAAGGACACAAATCTATGTTAATAGACATATCTTTTGTAGCTTAAGATATTACTTTTATTTAGAGCAGGTTTTGTTTCATATTCTTCAAATTAAGCTTGCTGAAAATAGTCATAACTCACACAAAAAATATTTAGTAGAGCTGAATGAGAAGGAAAAAAAAATCATTAAAAGGACGAAAGCTTTGTTCAAGTGAGATCTAAACGAAAAATAATCAATATAATTTTAAGGAGACAACAAAACAGCGAGAAAAAACATACATTAATGGGAGTAAACTATGAGATATCCAATGATGATAACAAATTATTCTAACCAGAAAAGTTCTCACGTTTTAAAATAGGGAAAAGGGTCTGAAAAATACTCTAACGTAACTTTGGCCGAAATAGTTGTTACGATACCAAACTTTATGGAGAACCTTTTATCCCATACACTATTTAATAGTGTATTTTAAAGGTATATATGTGCCCACGTGGACACATTACTATTTATAATGATGCAATATTTATGATGTCCACGTGGGGACATATATACCTTTGAAATACACTATTAAATAGTGAAGAGGGGTAAAGGTCATTTCCAAAGTTTGATATTGTAACAACAATTTCGGTCAAAGTTTAGATATATTTCAGACATTTTTCCCTTTAAAATAACATACCTTAGAAAATTGATTAACACTTCAATCAACTTTCAATCCTTAAAGTTCTCATAATATCCAGTGATAAAATTTAGTAAAAATAGATAACAACAACATAAAAACAAAAAAAATATGGGCATGCAAAACTATTAACTCTCAGAGGATTTTCTAAAGAACACAAAACATCATCCTTGTATGTGAAGAAATGACGTTGTTGATGAACAAATTAGGGATTTGTAATGGTTTTTTTTATTGTACCTTCAACAATTCAAGTAGAGAAAACTTGCTTAAATACTCAATTGACATTTGTTATTTAATATGTACTAATAAATACTTATAACAATAATATTGCAGAAACATACACAACAAAATTTAAAGCATGTACTCAAATAACAATTAATAATATAAGCATAAATTAATGACTGTAAAAACATACCACGATCTGTAACAATAGAATGAAACATAATGGAAAAAATCGAGCCCACTGAATGCACAGTGTCCCCTTAAGGAAATTATTCCCCCTAGTACCCGAGATTTAAGGGAATAGATCCTCTAATGAAAGATCGATTTTATTCACCAGGAGCAAAGTACACAATTGTTTAATTGTCCAAAAGAAGAAGAAGTTCAAACTTTTCGTTGTTTTAAAATGAGAGGAATTTTTTCTATTTATAAACAACAAAAGGTAGTGTGAGCAATTGCTTATTGTGTCTTATCGGAAATGTCACAATATTTCATAAAAGTCGCAACTCTTCATTAAAGTCGCAACTTTTTATAAAAGTCACAACTTTTAATAAATTTCACAACTTTTCAAAAAAGGGAAATGCTAGTTTTGTAAATAAATAAATTAAAAGGGAATTCTGGTTTGTGGTAACGCCACGTAGGCGAGCCTAGGATTCTCTTTTATATATATATGATTATAGATGTTTTTAATAATTATGTTAGGAATATTGACTAGTTAGCTAATTTTCTCTTAAAAAAATTCACTTCTGTTAGATTTTTTCCTTATAAATTATCTGATCCAAATTAATATATCAGCCATATGACCCATTTTTTTTCAAAAAAAAAAATCAAAAGACGTAAAAGACTTGTTAAATGAATACTATAATTTTGTTAAATTGTTTACTTTGGTGTAAATACACGAAGACAAACGATTGGTTCAATTACAGTCTTCAGTCTCAATGAGTCATGTATTAGCTCAATTTATATTTTTTTTACATTCTTTAATTTAATCCAAAATTAATTCTTAAACATGCTTCAACTAGTTCTATTGTTCATTATAAATATTTATTATAAGAATTATGATTGCGTGATTGTTTTTTTTTTTTTAAAAAAAATGGATTATAATGCGGGTGTACTATTTCGGGTGAAAAAATTATAGGAAAAAAAATATGTTGGGTGGAATTTTTATTTTCATCCAATAAGAAAATAACAAGTATTAAATAATAATTTAAAAAATAAAATAAACATGGGGTTGTTAGTTTCAGAAGATGTTTTCAACACTTCTCTCGACTTTAAATTAAGATCCTCGCACTCCTACAAGAGTTTGAGACTATTTACAAAATCATGTGACAAATTTGGAGGTGTATTTAAGTGAGTCCAGTTAGTCAAGTAGAGAGGTATTTTTAAGTCTATCAATAATTTGGAGACGGAATTAATAATTTACGCCAAGTTTAGAAGTGTTTTCAATACTTCTCTTTTTTTAATGAATAAGTTTTTTGGTCCGATCCAAACAAGTCTGTTGCCCTTAATAAGAGGAATTCAAACTTATAATACTTAAGCTCATTTTAATAGATGAAATATTGTCATCTTTTTTCTTGTGGATGGTTTGTTGTGATCTATTCGAACAACATTAAGTTAAATATTTAACAACTAACTGTATTATTATTTATTAACTGCTAAATTTGTTTATTTAGTATTTTTATTTGATTTGAGTAGTATCATGTCAATAATTATTCGGTTTTATACAAGTTTTATGTCCAACAAAATTGTTTTCTGGTTGATTGTATTCAAGATTTTGCATACAATGACAGTGATTCAGATTGAAATCATACAATTAATTATTTTCTTTAAGTCATAAGCAATAATAAGTACTACTAAGATTATTGCGTTGATGGATTTGAGACTTGATTAACATCTAGCAAATAGTATCACCAAACAGATATTTATGTTAGCATTTCAAAATTAGAATTTAAATTTAAAATTTATAAATTTTTTGGGAAACTTGCAGAATTGTCACTAGTTTCGGAGCTACCGATACTCTAGTTTGCAATATTACAAGATACATGTATCTCGCGATATATGAAGTTAAAATTAGGTGTAATTTGTTCTAGATTACACTGTATCCAAGTGGATTTGCATGAGATACATAACAAATCTCGGTTCCCTCCCTCCCATCTCGCCACTCTCATATATACATAACTATCTCGCTCGTCTCTCTCCCTATTTCAGTGTATCTGATAGCAAAAATACATATATCTAGTGTATCTTCCTCAATATGATAGAAGGCTCTTAATAAGTGATAAAAATATGGAAAAATCACCCCACATATATAATTAAGGGGACTATATCTAATTATATAGATTCTCAAAATTCTTTTTTATAAAAAGTGGATCGGCCCAACCCACATAGTGATGGGTTGGACTAGCTATTTTAGGGCCCATCAATAATATGGATCAGCTTGGCTTGATCCGTCAAATTTCAAAACCCGTGTGAGCTAGTTCTGATGAGCTGGCTAATTTCAATGTTACTTTTTCTCTATTGTTACGTCACAATGTTGATGATAATAGAGTGATGCTGAGAGGTTCTAATGGCATGCCAGAAAGAGTTACCATTGAAATTTACATCTCAATCAGTAGTCTAAATAAGAATGTCTAGTAGAGCTTTGCTAAGGTTTATCCATGGAAGCAATAGGCAGGAAAACTAAGATGGTTCCTTGGTCTGTTCTTCCTTATTGAGGCAACAACAACAATACACGTGGTGTAATCCCACAAGTGGAGACTGGGGAGGGTGGTATGTACACAGACCTTATCCATATCTTGTGAAGGCAAAGAGATTGTTACCGAAAGATCCTCGGCTCAAGTCAAGCAATACAAAACAGGTTTGAAAAGGAGATGTTGAAAATAATAGAGAAAAGAACAATGACATCTGGAGGAGATGCTAATATTTCATGTTATTGTTGCTTGTCCTACAGACACAAATCCTAATGTTTGATGAAAATTGAAATGCATAAGTCCAAGGGGAGACAGAGGGGTACAAGCTTGTTCAACTCTCAGCTGCTCAAGAATTCGTAGCGGCAATGCACTATACCTCCAGCGGTAATACACTATACCTCCAAACACTTCAAATTGAGTAACATTAATGTAATAGAAAAGATATATCTGCGGGAAGTTGCAACTCCTAAAAGCTACATTTGTTTCTTTTTATGCGTAATACATAAACATGATACATGATTCTTGTTCCCATTACTATTATCCAACACTTTTTGTCATCAATATTGATCTGGAAAACTCATTGGCACATGACAAACACCATCAAGGATATTAAAAACGTTATGCAGCATGTTAAATGTCGAATTCAACATTTAATTTAAACAAGTCAATCAAGGAACGAAAGGCATTGAGTTTCATAAACAAAGAATCTAAATCTTCAGGTCATTGATACCTTTTAAACCAAACCTTCTTCATGTAGGGCCTGTCATTAACCGACCTTACATGTCTATCATCAATTACAAAACGCCAAAACTCTTTAGAAGCTGCCTTATCATCGTCAATAAAAAGCCAAGATGGGGTGGCCAGAAAATATCTGCATATTCAAGGAAGGATAACAATGAACCAAGTTCACCATCTTGTAAGCTAAATATACCTGTGTGATGACGATGTAATCCTTTATATCTAAGTTTCACCTCCTCGCTAAGACCACATACCAAATAATCTTCAAAGTCATAGTCATAGTACTTTGGCGGGCGCCTACTCATATTCACAATGATACCTCCATTCACATAGTAAATGCAGTTTCCTCTGCACTGATCACCAAAATCTAATGAAGAAACAGAGAAACAACAGTCGTCACCAGCAAAGAAAATTTGATCACCCAATGTATGCACTGCAATCCACTCATGTTGTTCTTCATCAAGCCGGTAAACCTTAATTTCTTTGGGACATTTCCATGAAGGTTGAGAACCATGCAACTCCGTCTTAACATCAGTATCTAAAAACATATCAACCAGAAACAACTCCCCACGTGATTCAACCAGTCATTTCTTACTACCCCATTCGTTAAATATCTTGACGGTGGAAGATACGATGGTCTGGTTAAACAAGGGATCATACATTATGGTCTCTCCATAAGTATCAACAGCATAAAAATTCCCCTTATACACACTAATATCGACAATCTTACTAGTGGGATCTTTCAAGGTAGTCCATTTCTCATCCTCTGACTTAAAACACAATAAGTGATCAAAAATACTAGTTGCCATAACAGAAAAATGATTGGTTTGATCATTCCAAATAGGCAAGATTTTATTAAATAAATCAAATCCGAGTACACAATGTAAGTGATAGTTTAAGACACAATGGACATGATAGAATTTACAAACTTGAGAAACACGTATATCTAGTAAATTCAATTTCTGATCAGGCAAATCACCGATTACTCTGTTGGTTAGAGGATTCAAAATCTTCAATTTTCCGTGTGATGTTTTTAGAATCTTGACCAACCAGCCTGTGTGAGGAGGATGAGGAAGTTGTAAAAGATAAACTGTGCTTTCAATTAAATTACAATGAGATATGTCATTATAAGGCCAGAATAGGTCGTTGGGGAAAGGCAGTTTGATGGGAAACTGAGATTTGGGGATTTTGAAATTAGGAGAAAATGCTGAACGCCATGAACTGCAGACTGCACGAATGCGAAGGATATCAACATGGCTGTTGACGAATTTACTAATTCTTTCAACAAGTTCTCTCGGAAGATCACACCAAGGAGCAATGGCTTCCATCATAAAACCCTAGCAAAGCTTTTTTCCCAAAGTTGAATGACATACTTAATATCCGAATAAAAAATTAATTAGTAACGAATTAATTATTAACTATACTTCTTACTAATCAAGGACTAGTTATAGGATATCGTGTTCCTTGTTATGCTCCAAATCAGTTTTTCCTTATTTCATTTTTGTTGATTTGCATAAATTATGATATTAATGATTTAGATCATTTCTTTTATCCCTTCTTTTAATTAATTTCGTAATTTAGTGGTATTTGGGACTTTGTTTAGAATTTGATTTTTTTAGTAATTTTATTGATTTTTGTTTTTATTAATGAATTTTATGTGCTTTATTCTTATTTGTTGTTGTTGTTGTGTGTATTGAATTTTGATCTTGTTGGAACTCAAGATTTTATAATGATTGTCAAAGAATTTTAGGTATGTACCTTCTCAATTGAGCTCATCGCTTGGTATATCTTTTGAGTAGTTTGTGAGTTGTTGTACAAGAGTGAATTTACCCCGTACAAACCCAAAAAATAGCAATTGCGTATTCTTTCCAAATTCCAAAAAAAAAAAGGCCAAATGGTCTGGTGGACCCTTGTACTTGTATCTGTTTGTATTGTGAACCCTTCTTCTACTTACCCTTTTGTCATTGGACCCCTGAACCCATCCAAACCCAACATTTTAAACACTTTTTTTGATGTGGCATCCTATGTGGAAAGACTCCACATGGAGCGTGTGATACACACAAAGTAAGAGCCTGAGAAACCTTAAAAAGGCACTAACGGTCAGATTTTGACCTTTAAAGGCCATCTCTTCTTCTTTATTTACACTCAACACCATTGTTGGACAATTTGAGCTTTTTCCTCCTCTTTTTCTCGATTTTGTCTCTTCAAATTTTTTCTCTTTTATTTTTGGAGCCTTTATTTTTTCCTTCGATCTACTCATCATTTTTTTTGTGTGTGTGATTCTATTGTATTTTTGTTGATTTGATTTTGTTGGTCTTTCACGATGACGGTTCGATGTTGCTACTGTGGAATATATGTTGAACTAAAGACATCAAGAACACCAACTAATCCTGGAAGAATGTTTTGGGGTTGCCAAAAATATTCATCCGGTAATGGGTGTGGTTTCTTCTGATGGGCTGATGCAAATGATTCAACATGCCAAGAACAATACAACATTAAGAATCCATCAACGAGTTCAGGGCAAGGAAGACAAGCAAGACATAGAAGAGAAGGAAGGCAAAGAAGGCAAGGAAGACAAGGATCAGACACTAGTATTGATATCACTGTTATTGTGATTGTTGTTATTTGGTTTCTAGCCATTATTTTTAAGATATATTGATTTGTACTAGGTGTTATTTGATAATGAAATGGACTGCATTTGCTTCAGAAATCTGAATAACAATTTCATTCAAACACAAATTCATACAGAAAAACAAAGTCTTCCCAATAACAACTTAACACAAATTCATATAGGTGCCATTCATATAAAAAAACAAAGTCTTCCTAATAGCAGAACCAAAACAGTTAGGATCAAGTCATTAATCAAATTAAAGTTAGTTGGGATCAAGCCATTACGCTAAACCAAGTGAAATCTAATGTGTGCCTTGAGTGCTTTGAGTGCTTGGTGTGCCTTGAGTGCTTCTGTAACTCTCCTCCAGTAGCTGCCTTTGAGTAATTGCAGCTCTTCCCTTCCACCTTAGTCCATTGGGTTTGTAACCAAGATCAATATTGATAGGGGTTGAACTTGACAATGTAACACTATGTAATACCCTATCAGTATTTCCAGACTGAGAAAACAACAAAAATCTTAACTTAAAGATAAACTAATATCAATTAAAGTAATTTAATGCATTTAAATGATAAAATGCATACCCTCTCAGTTACACTGCCACCTGATCCAAATAAGAGACCATAACCAGTTGTCTTTGCTTTTTTGGTCTTGGTTTCTTATATGCAAGAGTTGCACCACCTCTCAAAGTTGTGCTAGTCTTTCTTTTTTGACCAACTGCACTAGAAGTTGATTGTTGAGTACTTAATTGTCTCACATCACTTGATGTAGCACTGGTAGGCCTTCCACCAGATGCCAAGGCAGTTGCAAGCCTAACACCACTTGATGAAGCATTTATAGGCCTTCTGGCACTAATTAGACCTGCACTTGAAGTGCAACCTGCACTTGGAGTGCAACCTGCACTTGGACCTACACTTGGAGTGCAACCTGCACTTGGACCTGCATTTACACTTGACTGGCTTTCAGCAGTTGTAGCACTTGCAACACTTGTTCCAGCAGCAATATTTTTCTACAAACATATATTAAAGTCAAAAGTATAACAAGCGTAAAATTTAGTAACAAAAAGACATTAAAGCACAACTTACCAGCGTTGGACATCCTTTCTTGTTATGTCCAAAAGTCTTGCACATAGAACATTTCATTTTTCTTCCCTTCCTTGTAGCCTTTCCAAACTTCTTCTTATCTGGCTCATCACTATCTTTTCTCCTGTTTTTTCCTGGTCTTCCAGGCATGGCTGTAATTTCAAGTGGTTCAATGGCCGGTCTATCAGTTTTTGGCCACATCTTCATGTTTGTCATATGTTGAATAAACCTATTATATGCTTTTAGGTATGTTTCCTTCTTATACCAGTGATCAACAAATGTATCAACAACCCAATCCTTATAATGAATTGCTGTAAGTGCATGGCCACAAGGAATTCCCTTTAATTGCCATGACCTACAACTACACACCTTCTTTTTTAGGTCAACAACATGTTTATATGGTGGATCATGGATCTCAAAGCCAAAATCACCATTAAACTTTACCTCACAATTATCTGCAATTTCAGCATTTTTTCTAAGAGTATCCATAGCCATCGGTGATACATCAGTAATCCATTTTTCTGAAAATTCTCTCATTTGATTCATTCTTTTCATAACTTTGACTCTTATTTCCTCTAGCATAGTGATTATTGATTTGAACCTAGCACCTAAAATCTAACTGTTGAAAGTCTCACACATGTTGTTCTCAACCACATCACACTTGCTATGCTCTTTAAAATATGCCCTACACCATGCTTCTTTGTTATACTTTAACAAAGCTTCTACAATGCCTACTCCTAACTCACTCAAGTCATCAAGTTTGGACTGTAAAAGTACCTCAAATGATGCCCTGGCAACCTATCAGAATTTTCTTCTCCTTTCTTCACCCCTCCAGTCTTTCTTCCAGTTTGCCCATATATGCCTAGCACACTATCTAATTTCAGCATTTGGCAATACATCAATAAGTGCAAGATGAAGACCCTGTCAAACAAATAACATTTGACATACAACAATGTTAAATATCAATTACTCCAAAAATGAAAAAATAAATTTAACAAATAATATAGTAATACCTTCTGCATATCAGACATCACTGTTAGTCCTTCACCTTCTGTAAGCTCCAAATCATGTTTAATGCACTTGAGAAATCAAGACCATGTGTTCTTGGTTTCTTTATCAACTACTGCCCATGCTATATGGTACATCTGATTATTTCCATCTTTGGAAATGCAAGATAACAGTTCACCTTTACATATACTTTTAAGAAATGCACCATCTAAACCAATAATCCTTCTACACCCTTCTTTCCATCCACTTTTTAAGGAATCAAGACAAATATAGATGCTCATAAACACCTCTTTTCCTGGAATTGTGTTCTTGGATGTCCTAATAGATACGGTAGTTTCAGGATTTGTGGTTTTTAATTGCTCAGCATAATCATACAACCTAGCAAACTCCTCTCTAAAATCTCCCATATGTTCATTCATAACTCTCAGTTTTTCCTTTCTACAGCTTGTCTTACTAACATACAAACCATACTGCTTTTGTATCAAAGACTAAATCTAATGTAGTTTGATGGTAGGCTCACTCATAATCCTCTCCTTGTAATGTTTACTAATCCAAATAGGGGTACACAATTTGTTTCTTGTTCTTTTAAAACACTTATGGACATGAAAATATGTTTTAACACTGAAGTTTCCAGTGTTACCATAAATACTTCCAAGAATATGCCAAGGACAACCCTTTTTATTACACTTTGCCCTTATCATTTCCTTCTCATTAGGTTTCAACTTAATATTAACACCCTTTTGAATAGAGTAAGTTTGCAGTGCCTCCCTGAACTCAATGTGATTCAAAAATACCATATACAGTTGAAGTAAAACCTTTTTAACAGTTGGATCAAAGTAGATCTTTATACTTTCCTTCCTAGGTGCTGGATTTACCACTTCATCATTCTCAACAGGATCCCCTTCATCTTCACTAATGTCACTACCAGGATCTGAGCTATCAAAATAAGGGTCATCACCACCTAAATTGCCTTCAAATCTCTCCCTCATCTCCTTATAAATGTCTTCAAAACCAGCATCTATACCTACAGGACCAGATGGTATCTCATCTAGATTTACTCTATCAGTCTTCTCTTTAACTTGTTCTTGAATATTAGACTGCCTAGCTTGAAGCAACTCATCATCCAAATCACTCAAATCATCAATATTTTCATTAACATCATAGAGTGAATCAAAATCATAATGTTCTTCAACTCTAGGGGCAGGGGCTTATTCTTCAACTAAATGGGACTGATTTTGGTTTAAATCCCTATTTTCATTTTCATCAAATGGTTGAGATGAACACACATCAGCCCTATCTATTTGTGGGGAGGATGACAGATCAGCCCTATTTTTGTGTGGGAAGGAGGACACATCAGCATTATCTTGTTGTGGAGATGAGGACACATCAGCATTATCTTGTTGTGGAGATGAGGACACATCAGCATTAGTGCTAGGCAATGCAAGTATCTCCTCAACAACTAAAGGTATACTAATGGGATGTACAACATATACATCAACAAAATCAGCACCCTTCAAACTATTAAGAAAGTTTAAAACATCAGAATCAGTATTTAACATGTAAAAAGTACCCTTCTTATTGACTCTACATCCAAATGTCTCAACATTTTCAACACCCAATTCCAGTGCTATTTTATGAAACAACATAATATGCAACTCATCTACATCTATATTAATCTTTTCAACACTAGTGATTCCATTGGCATACCTAAAGTAGGATCAGATACAAAACATCCCCCATAGTGAAATTGAAGTGTCACTATAGTTAAAGTCATTACCTTACGATGCCTGTAAAGTCAAAAAAAATAACTACAGTTAAACCATAAATTTACCATGACTATGACTGTAACACAAAAAGCCCTAATTTTTTTAAGGAAATAATGAATTGTTGTAACAGTGGACCACTAACATTATCAATACACAAGACAATTGACCAAAAATAAATTATTAATTTTAGTCGAAATTGGGATTTTATGAATAAACCCTAGAATCTACTCGAATTCACGAAATATGCCATTGAAGTCACTCAAAGTCGTACATCAACTAAGAAAGCATATTACACGATTATTACACCCAAACCAAAGTAAAATCCCCAAAAAAATTCAGAAAATTGAATGACAATCGACCCTAAATCAAACAGATATGCACGAGAAAATGAAAAAAATCAGAACTAACGCAAAAGTCAAGAACTTACAACAAAAATCATAGTGGAACTTAGCTTCAACTGAGCAAAGATTTGGAAAATCACAGACGAATGTGCTGTTAGTGGAGAAATCGCGGAGAGGAGAAGTGGAAAGTCGCGAAGGTTCGGAAAATTTTGCCGGGGTTGGACTATTTTTAGTTTAACATGAGTCATTTGCCACGTGGAATATAATATCATACGTGGATTAATTTGTTTTTCTTTTTGGCCAACGTGTACGTGTTTGTGCAACACGCACCATACCACAACCAAAAAAGTGTTTAAAATGTTAGGTTTGGATGGGTGCAAGGGTCCAAATGACAAAGGGATAAGTAGAAGGGTCCATAATACAATCCTATACAAGTACAAGGGTCCACCAGACCATTCTGCCAAAAAAAAAAATCACATTGCATGCACTGTGACGTTTAAATGGATAGCATTTAAACTAGCTAGTATCATACCTTGCTAAAAGAGAGAAAAAGAAAATGAATGGTAAGGTGGAAATTGCATTAGTTTGGTGTATACACCCGGTGCGGGGAAACTTTTTCCCTTATGTATGGCTTGTGCCTTGGAACAAAAATTCAGTTTTAGAACATTAATTTATTGAATCTGTTCATACTTCATATTGAATATATGAGCAATTAATTTATTGTGTAGTTATCTATGTCTTGGGATTAAAAGAGACTCCAATCTAGTCATATTCCTCTACAGGTCATCCGACACATTGTCAAAAGTTTATTAATTCTTGTCTTTTATTCCTGATTCACTTCGCAATCAAGGTGCGATAAAGTTTTTAAGGTCTTTATGTCCTTACAATGGCATACCAAATTTGAATTTTGTCTTTAAGATGGAAGTATAGATCTTTAACGAATTTTTTTGCTATACCTTCAATAATTTCAGTAGAGAAAACTTGTGTGAATACTCATAACGTGTGTTATTTAATTTGTACTAACAAATACTTATAGCAATATAAGTATTTGTTATTTAAGGGAAAATGTTTAACTGTGTCATTGATTTTTCGGCTCATGTATACCACTTGTTAAAATTCTGGCATAGATAAAATATTGTCATATTTTTTCTCGTGTGTGTTTTGTTGTGATCTATTGGAACAAATTAAGTTAATATTTATATTTATCAATTAATTGTGTTGTTATTCATTATCAGTTTAATTTGCTTATTAGCATTTATATTTGGTTCGAGTGGTATCAAGTCAAAAGTTATTTAGTTTTATATAAGTTTTACGTCGAACAAGATTATTTTCTGATTAGTTGTACTCAAGATATTTGCATAGAATGACAACGATTCAGATTAAAATTATACAGTCAAATCTTTACCTGAAGTCATAATCAATTAGTACTACTAAGATTATTGTGTTTATGGATTTGAGACTTGATTAGCAACCAACAAATAGTAACACCATATTCTATCCCTATTCTTTTTCTGATTACAATAATCTCTTAAAATTTGTACCATCTGAATACATTAATTCACATTCGGATACCTTAATTCGATATAAGAAGAATTCTTCTGTTGCGCTAAAAAAGGGAACAAAATCTTTTATGTTGTGCTTAAAAAGGAACAAAAACGTAAATTAACTATCAAATCCATAAATCATGCAATTACGTTGTTTTCACTGCTAATCAATCTCTCTCAAAGCATAACAACATCAAAAAATTCAAATTTCAAATTTCTTCTCCAAAATTTTCAAAAATCTTTTCAATTTCAATTCAAAATCATTGAAAAATTGAGTTGATACATCATGAATATCTCTATTTTGTTGAGACATTCAAGAATATGAGAAAGTGAGGTGCGTTGAATCAACCATTGTAGCTTGGAGATCAATGAGTTGAGAAAAATCTAGAGATTTGAGACATTACAGAGACGAGTGTTGCTTTATCCCTATACAATTGTTTGAAGATCCTCTCAATTTTTATTCAGAATTGTCAGAAAAAAATTGAGATTTAAAATTCTTCTCTCAATTCATCAAAGGTCACTTTAGTTTTAATTCAAAATTATCGGAAAAAAAATTGAGATTCAAAATTCTTCTTCCAGTTTATCGAAGATCCTTTGTCAAAAATTTTGAGAAGATACATCATGAATATCTTCGTTAGTCTGTACTTGGAGGTGAAGAAACATGAACGAAAATTTTCAATGTATCTAGTATACAAAATTGTGCCACTATGGGTTATAAGATGGTTACAAAATTGTGCCGCTATGTGTTATAAGATGGTTACAAAATTGTTGTTAGTTTGTTGTTACATAATTACCATAATTTGATACATAATAAAGTAGTCAATATTGTCACTGTTCTATATCGTATACCTATTATTGAAATTGATACATACTGCTCTAATTATAGAACATTATGATTAATGTATCAATATTATTTTTGGATAATATAAACATATACATAGCCTTCTAAGTTGGATAAGATTGAACAAACATTAAAGATCGTAGATACATAACACACAACTGATTTGCTACTGTCTATATAGCCTTTTAAATTTGAATAGGATTAAAGATACATTGTAGAACTTGATACATTAAGTAGTATGTATCAACGACATTTATATTGAGCAGGATAAACACTGTAAATACATCGTTTCGTTGTTTATATCTATTTTTCATGAAAGTTTTCATCATCAAAATCTTTATGTATCAGAAAATTGTGGATCAAAAAGCTAAAAATAATTTTTTTTGTTTAAAAAAAAAACAATAATTCAAGAACTGAAAAGAAAAAAAATGATGAAGACATAGTTCTACCTCTTTAGGAACTTGAATTCGATGAACTAGAGAAATAATAGATTTGAAATTCAAAAATAGAATGATGAAGGTAACTACTGATCTATTGGAGTGATTTCAGTCTAGGAACAAAAAATGTTGGATTAGAGAACTGTGAGTTATGTATCTATAGAAGGAGAGAAAAATAGGGATTTTGTAATAATTTAAAATGGTAGGAAATGATAGAGAATATGGAAAGAAAGATTGTGTAGTTAGGTAATTTTAAAAAGTATTTATATAGCAACACCATATAGATATTTATGTTAACATTTTAAAACTAGATTCAAATTTTAAAAATTACAATTTTTTTGGGAAACTTGTTGAAATTTCAATAGTTTAGGAGCTAATTACTTAGACACACTCTAATTTGCAATCATACGAATATTATCAAATTTTGGTGCATCCAGATACATGTATCTCAGGATACATTGGGTCAAATTTAGGTGGAATTTGTTCTAATACACTATATCCAAGTGGATTCACATTATTTAAGATACATAACAAATCTCGCTCGCCTCTTCTCATCTCGCTCACCACTCTCATATGTATATGGGGACTGAGATACATGATAATCTCGTTCGCCTCCCTCCTTATTTTAGTGTATCTGGTAGGGCTCAGACAGATTGGGTGGATAATCTCGCTTAACGGTTTGGCCTAACGGATATCGATTTTTAAATTTACTAATCTGCTAGCCAACATATAAGATATTGGTTGGTTCAATAACAAATTAGCATTTATCAAGCGGTTATTGGACTATGTATCCGCTAAACTCTACCTCTTTTTCTATATGGACACACCTTTAAAAATGACTTCTTTCCCCTATTTTAAATGCAATTAAACTGTAAAATTCTTCTATATTATAATTAATTATATATATATATACACACATTAATAGTTAATAACAGAAGAGTAAATATGTTTTCAAGTTTCTGGCTTCATGGTCTTAGGATTAACAATATACAATGGAAAAATATTAAATTATGCTAATATACATAAGTTAAAAATGTAAGTATGAGAATTCTTAACGGGTTAACGGTTTATTTGATAAGGAAATTGAATACCCCCCCCCCCCACACACACCAATAAGCCATTAATTATACAATTCTTATCAGTTCACCAACCGTTTATTTGATAACCCAATATCAATAAGCCAGTTTTGCAGTTGGATTATCGGTTACAGTTTGATTTTGAACACCCCTAGTATCTGAAAGCAAAAATACATGTATCTTCCTTTATATAGTAGAAAACTCTTAATTACTGATAAAATACGTAATATTTTAAAAGTATAGGTAACAATAATATATACATGGTAGTGGAGTATGTCTAATTATATAGTTTCTCCAAAAAAAATTTTTTAATAAAAAGTGGATTGGCCGACGCAACCCACATAGTGATGATTAGACTAGCTATTTGAGGGCCTGTCAAAATTATGGATGAGCTTGGCTTGATCCGTCAAATTTCAAAACCCGTGTGAGCTAGCTCGACTTGATCCGTCAAATTTCAAAACCCATGTGAGCTAGCTCTAATGAGGTGGGCTAATTTCAATGGGCCTAACCAATCGGTGGCCCCCTTAAGTTGGAAGCAATTTTCACTTAGACACTTTAATTAGACTTTGTTCATTTTAGACACCTCATGTCAGGCTTCGTTGTGTCATTTTGACACTTTCTGCTGACATGGCAAAGTGAGTGTTATACACTCGCTATTGACGCGTGAGGGGCTTATTTAGCCTATTTTATTTTGTTTTTTCTCTTCTTCTTTCCCATTTTACAATCACTATCTCTCCCATTATTTCTCAAAGCTTAAAGTAGTTCAATGGAGGTTAAATCTTTTGTTATAATAATTTCAATTTAAATTTCCCACTGCAAGATAGATCCAAAAAGAAACAAAAAATCGAACCCATATCAACAACACCCAAATCAAGTAAAGTTCACCCACAATAATCCTAAAGAAAAAGGTGAAAATAATTCTTCAAATTAAACGTATCCATAGTCTCAATTGCCCACATATTGCCAGCAACTCAAATTTCCAGTTAACAAAAATAGGAGTCAAAAAGATCCCAATATTCATTGTGTAATTGTTAATCTCACTAACCTTAAGCCCTAATTAAATTACAAATATCTCAAAATTAAAGAAAAGGATACTCAATTTTAAAAATACGAACCATTGTTGTTATACATTTGCACCTCTTAATCCGAAATCAGATGAAGAAATGTGAGGGAAGGTACAGTGAACAAAACGGTCAAAATTTGGGTGCGTATGGCAAAAAATATCATGAAAGAAGAGGAATAAAACAGAGAAGATGACTGTGTGGATGTGTGTTTGACGAAAAAGACAATGAAAATGGAGGAACATGATAGAGTAGATTGTGTGGGTGTGGGTTTATGGCAGAAAAAATAAGGCTCAAAAAATAATAAAAATGAAGTAATACAATGAAGAAGATGGCTTTGGGAAGCTGTGGGGGTGTTGCATTTTTCTTTAAATTTGTCAAACTATTTTATTTAATTTTTTTGATAAAAAGACCACATATCATTTATTTATTGGTTACTTTGTCATATATTTTGATTCTTACTTTTTCTCTTTAATATGATAGACTTTTAATGAGTTGGTATGATACAATTGGGCATCTAATCCATGTGGACGCACTTGGTTAACACGCTCTTGGAGTCAACATGTACTAGTGAAAAAAGTGTCAAAATGACACAATAAGGAAACCTTCTTGGCACTGATTTAGATTTGAATAAAACTGCAGTCAAGGCTGACAAAGGAAGAAAATTGAAAAGTTGTCAAAGGAAACCTTCTTGGCACATATCAGACACCATCAAGGCAATTAAAAACGTTCTGCAGCATGTTAGCTGTCGAAGAGTAGATGTAATGCTGCACTTGCACAAGAGTACCCTTATGCACAAAAATGTAACAAAGCAAGTAAAATTTCTTCTTCTCAAAGGCAAAAACACATATGTTATAAACTAGTTCTTGGACACGTTTAGTTCAAGATATATAAATTAAACTTTATTTTTAATTTTTGGAAGTGGCCAGAAAATATCTGCATATTCGAGGAAGGATGACAATGAACCAAGCTTACCATCTTGTAAGGTAATGATACCTGTGTGTTGATCATGTAATCCTTTATATCTAAGTTTCACTTCCTCGCTAAGGTCATTTCCCGAGATGTCCAGAATTATATCTCCATTCTTATAGTAAATACAGTTTCCTCTGCACTGATCACCAAAATCTGATGAAGAAACAGAGAAACAACAGTCATCACCAGCAAAGAAAATTCGATCACCTAACGTATGCACTCTAATCCACTGATGTTGTTCTTCATCAAGCCGGTAAATCTTAATTTCCATGGGATTGTTCCTTGAAGGTCCAGAACCTTGCAACTCCGTCTTAACATCAGTATCTAAAAACATATCAACTAGAAACAACTCCCCACCTGATTCCACTAGTCTTTTCTTACTACCCCATTCGTTAAATAAGCTTGAAGATAATATCTTTACGGTGGAAGATACATTGGTCTGGTTAAACGAGAAGGGGTCATACATTATGGTCTCTCCAAAAGTATCAACAGCATAAAAATTCCCTTTATACACACTAATATCGACAATCTTACTACGAGTGAGATGTTTCAAGGTAGTCCAGTCGTCATCCCCTGACTTAAAACACAATAAGTGATCCCAAACAGCAATTGCCATTAGAGAAAAATGAGTGGTTTGATCATTACAAATAGGCAAGATTTTTTTAAATATACCCCATCCGGCATAAGGGTGACAATTTAGGTCACCGTTTAAGAGCAACTTCGCATGATAGGATTTACAAACTTGAGAAACACGAAAATCTAGTAAATTCAATCTCTTATCATCAGACACAAACTTGATTCCTCTTTTGGTTAGAGGATTCAAAATCATGAATGTTCCGTCTAGGGTTTTTAGAATCTTACCCAACCAGCCTGTGTGAGGAGGATAAGGAAGTTGGAAAAGATAAACAGTGCATTCAATTAAATAACAATGAGGAGGAATGATGGGTTTTGATGGGAAACTGAGATTTGGGGATTTTGAAATTAGGAGAAAATGCTGAACGCCATGAACTGCAGACGGCACGAATGCGAAGGATATTAATATGGCTGTTGACAAATTTACTAATTCTTTCAACAAGTTCGCTCGGAAGATCACACCAAGGACCCATTGCTTCCATCATAAAGCTTTTTTCCAATTGCAGTTAAGAATAACATATTTAATATCCTAATGAGAAAATAAAAAAAATTAATCAATTAGTAACGAATTAATGATTAATTATACTTCTCATTAATCAATGACTCTATAACTAATAGGATATTGTATTCCTTGTTATGCTCCGAATCAGTTTCTTTTCCTTTTGCGATTTTAGTGATTTCCGTAAATTATGAAATTAATGATTTTAGATCATTTCTTTTAATAAATTTCGTTTTTTTATTTTCCTTAAGATAGATGATATTTTAACTACGAAATATAATTTTTAAATTTTTAGTGATTTCATTGATTTTGTTTTTTTATTATTGAAATGAATTTTTTGTGCTTTATCTTTAATAGGGAACTTGATCACGCTATTAGTTTACATGATGATATTTATTAATAACAAAATATTAAAATAACAGAAAGGATAGTAAATATTACTAAACATATTTCAACCTTAATTAAATAAAAGGGAATCATATGGAAACAACAATAAAGAACAATTGAAAGAAATAAAAAGCTATAATAGATATTTATTTTTCTTCATTAATTAATAAAGAATAGGAGAAATCAAATATTGATCTAAATTTTTGGTGTAATAAAAATCCTTACCAAGTGAAATTTAATATAGTCTTTTGATAAAAGATTTTATGATAGAATACATTTTTCCATTTCTTATTTCATGTTTATATTTTTGATAATAGAGTTACTTTTTCTTAGGATAGAATACATTTTGTCACTTTCTTCCAAATCAACAGAACTACACAAGCCATTTTGTAAAAGTACTTGGGGTGTGTTTGGCAAGAAGGAAAATGTTTTCTTGGAAAATAAGAGGATTTTGAAATATTTTGTAAAAGACTCGATGGCCGTTCCAAAATCAGCCCTTGAGATCTGACCTAGAAAAAAATAATTTAAAAATTATTTTTGATGGGGTCACTTGGGGGAGTGGATGCTGTGTTTGTGTGTGTGGGGGGGGGGGGGGGGGGGGGGGGGGGGTGGGGGGGGGGG
>JAJOOR010013051.1:0-19364 GCA_036250505.1 Solanum acaule
TGCTATTAGAACTTATGTTTTTGAAAGATCTCGAGTTTTCAAAGTTTCAAACCCAAATGGAACTATCATTGTTTCTACCTTTTATGTGCAACACCATAGGAGGTAATTTGCATCAGTTCTAGTTGATTAGATTGTAAACTACAATTGATTCTTTAGACATAGACAATACACTATGATATGATCCATTTATATTAGATAATTTTATAAGTGCAATTGCAATTCCTAATTTTTCTTTAGTTAGATAGAAATCTGTTAGGAATTAGTGGCATGTTACTACAAACGTTAATTTGTTTTTAACAACTTCAACCACTTTTTCCGCCTTCTCTGTTAGCCTTAAAAGTGAACAATAGTTCACTTGTTATTCAAGATGGATTTATCAAATGTAATACAACCCATTCTATCTTCTATCGGAACATGATTTTAGCTCATTGAGCTGCGAGTGCCTCCTGTTCAAGAAAAGTTCCCTGTTCTCTTATTATTTAGGAACACTAAGTTCTTCTACGATTGATCCCCTTCATTTTTGGGATCTTATCACACTACAAATTTAAATCTATTTTGAAATAGACGAGCAGCTTAACTAAGAGAAGAAGAGTAACCTGAACAAGAAGAGTAACTCGAACAGGAAGAGTAACTCGAGGAAATCAAACAACACACCAAATAAGAGAAGAAAATAAAAATCAACTCGCGACAGAGGAGGCATACCTAAGATTATATTAGTCAGAATACATATATTCAGTTTGACAAGAATGGAAGAATATATGATGCTACTATTGGAACTTATCTTCTTGAAAGATCTCGAGTTCTAAAAGTTACAAACCCAAATGGAACTACCATTGTTTCTACCTTATATGTGCACTACCATAGGAGGTAATTTGCATCGGTTCGAGTTAATTATACTGTAAAATAATATAATTGATTTTTTAGACATACACAATACACTATGATATGATCCATTTATATTAAATAACTTTATAATAGTGCAATTGCAATTCCTAATTTATTCTAGTTAGATAGAAATCTGTTAGGAATTAGTGGCGCGTTACTACGCAAGTGGATAATTTTTAACAACTTCAACCACTTTTCCCACCTTCTATGCTGGCCTTAAAAGTTGAACAATTTTTCACTTGTTATTCAAGATGGATTTCTCAAGTTTAATACAACTCGCTCTATCTTCTATCAGAACATTATTTGTTCTCATTGAGCTGCGAGTGCCTCTGTTCAAGAAAAATTCACTGTTCTCTTACTATTTAGGAACACTAACTTCTCCACGATTGATCCCCTTCATTTTTGGGATCTTATCACATTACAAACTTAAATCTATTTTAAAATACACGAGCAGCTTATCTAAGAGAAGAAGAGTAACTTGAACAAGAAGAGTAACTCAAACAAGAAGAGTAACTCGAAGAAAACAAACAACACACCGAATTAGAGAAGAAAATAAAAATCAACTCGCAAAAGAGGAGCCATACCTAAGATTATAGTAGACAGAAAGCATATATTCAGTTTGACATGAATGGAAGAATATATGGTGCTAATCGAGTTTTCCATGTTTCAAACCCAAATGGAACTATAATTGTTTCTGCCTTTGATGTGCAACACCATAAGGGGTAATTTGCATCAGTTCGGGTTAATTAGATTGTAAAATATAATTGATTCTTTAGACATACACAATACACTATGATATGATCCATTTATATTAGATAACTTTATAATAGTGCAATTGCGATTCCTAATTTTTTTAGTTAGATAGAAATCTGTTAGGAACTAGTGGCACGTGACTACACACATGGATCTGTTGAACAACTGCAACTATTTTCTTTCACTGTCAGTCTAAAAATAGGAACAATACTTCACTTGTACATAATGGATTTCTCAAGTTTAATACAACTCTCTATATCGTCTCTCAAACACTATTTTAGTTCATTTAGCTGAGATTTCTACTGTTCAAGAACTGTTAGGAACACTCTATTCTCTTAGGATTGATCCCTTTCATATTTTGGATCTTATCACAGCACAAACTTTAATATACTTTAAAAAACGACCAGCTAATCCAAATGTAAAAGAGTAAATCAAACAAGAGGAGTTACAAATCGCATAAAACAAACAACAAATCATATTTAGAGACGAAAAAAATCAACTCACGAAGGTGGGCATACCTGAGATTCGAGTAAGATAGAAACTAAAGATTGAGTTGAGATCGCTGCTAGGCCGACCTGTGCTTCCTCTGTTTTGAGAAAACGCAGATGAAATGCTAAGAGCTACGAGCTATGCTGAGATCGCTGCTAGGCAGATGCTGCTAGGGTTTTCTTACTCGCGACAATGTTTTGAGAAACAAAGCGTTTTTTGTCTTTGTTTTTTTAGAATTTTAATTACACTTATGTTTTCTCTCTAAGTTTTGGTGAAAATAAGACTTTTCTTTAATATTCAATTTGTAGCCGCTCTTTCTCTCCAGGAGACCCCTAAATTATTATTCGGGACTAGTTATTAATTTCTTTGGAGACTAGATTTAGTACCTTCACTAAAAGATACATAATTAAGGACCGAAAAAAAATCTCGTCCCAATACATATACTTTCAGAGACAGGATTATTAACTTGTCCCTAAATGTTGGTCTTAAATGAAGCTTTTTCTTGTAGTGATTGACGGAAATGGGACAATCAACTTGTTGCACATTGATCATCAGCCGTGCTATGTCCATGTCACCTATCAACATAGATGTAACATCTCGCAAATTGAAATAACTAGGAAGATGACAATAATTGGAAATAATCATTTTTGGAAAGAATGAAAATCTGGAAATTTTGTTTAAGTTAGAATAAGTTGAGTTTTGGTCAACTTCAAATGACTATAACTCCTAGCTCAAGAAGTGTTAGGTGTATTTCCAGATATGGTTTGAAAGCTCTTGGAATTATCTTTCCAACGCCGCCAAGTTTGTGCAATTCCAAGCTCGTATGAGTAAGTTGTCCCCTTTGGAAGTTGGGCTGTTGAATTAAGGAAAGTCTAGTCCGGATTTTTGAAAGGTAATTTAGTCTTTTCCTTATCTAATAATTCTAATTCATTTTTAGGAATTTAATTGGGGTAAATTCATGTTTTAGCTAGTTTTAGAAAAGTGAGTTTTACGCAAGGGCTTGGAGAAGAGGAGTAAAGAGAAGAACGTTCAAGATTCGTCGATTTCGCCAATGATAGCTTGTGGATTTAGTCGGGGGTGATCCCTAAAAGGTATGTGAGATCAGATAGCATTGGATTAGTTCACCCACACATCAACCATGATTCAATTCAGCGAATTTAAGTCTTTGACAGTTTTAGAAATTGAGTTCTTCATTAACATTGTTTAAAGTTTCGTTTGAATTTCTTGTGGGTTGCGTTGTTGGAGTTTCTTGCGCTTTGATTCATGTTTCCGGGTATAATTTCGGTTTGTATCTATCATATATTGAGGGTATAAATGATTCTAAGGGGTCGTTTGGTACAAAGATGCATAATGCAAGGATTACTAACGCATGGATTAGTAATGTAGGGATTAGTAATGCAAGGTTTAGTAATGCAGGGATTAGTTTTTATCAAGTGTTTGGTTCATTGTTTCCCACCTAATCTTATATTTGGTTTAAAACTCTAGAAAAAAATTATTTCCTATTATACCCTTGAGTTATTATGAGATTTTTTATTTCATTTAACTAGTCAAGTTAAATACTAAAATATATAAACAAAATTATTATTTATTTTGAGCTGTGATATGCCACTATAGACATCATTGACAGCACGGTATATTTCTAATTTTTTTTGGTCAAATATACCTCAAACTTAACATAGATTTAAGGCTACTTAAATTGTTCAAATACATGAAGCTAATTTTTTTTAAAAAAACAAATAGTTCAAGTTGTTAATCGACGAACTACATTTAAAAAAAACGAAAAAAATCAGCCCAATATAACAAATCAAACACGAAGAAAAAGATATTAGTTTGTGAAATCATCAAATCACATGGAACGAATTTGGTGAATTTAAAAGAATATTTATAAATATTCTCATATAAATAATAAAAAAAAGAACATTAAATTACAAAAACAAAAAACAAAAAGGTAAAAAGATGTGGGGATAGTTTAGTCATTTAGGGGTCTTATCCAAGGATTGTTAAACCTTGGATTAGTTATCCCTCCCTTCTCTAGGGATAAAATAAAACCTTGTATGAGGTACAACTAATCCATGGATTAGATTAAATAAAGTAACCAAACAATATTTTTGTTGGACTAAATTTTAATCCATGGACTATTTTGATTAATACCTCCTACCAAACGGGTCCTAATTGTTTAGGAAAGGAACCATTGAAGTTTAGAGGGTTTAGAGACGAAAAATGGAGAAGAAAAGTCGTCAAACAGCTTGGGATAGGGGAGGGGCGTCGCGCCAACAAGCGCACCCCGAAAGAGTCTCTGAATGTTCACCCTTCGTGTGCCGCACCAGCCAGCGCGTCCCAGACTGGTATCTGAATATCTGAATAAGGTACATCCAAACATCATGAAATCATCCATAAACATGAGATCATGAACCTTGAATCCATAATCCAATTCAAGGAAGGTTAAGATCAAAGTCAAGAGAAGTTAAGAGTCAAGTCTAGAAGTTAAGAAGCAAGTCAAAGCAGAGTTTATAAAGTTTTCAAAAGTCTTTAACCACCGTTTTAACCTTGTTTTAAGATTCAAGTTTCAAGTTAAGCAAAGAGTAAAGAGTTCATTTCATTTCTCAAAAATCTATAACGGAACTAAGTATTCCCAAGAGTTTTAAATGTTTTCACATTTGAATAAGAAAGGGAAACATCGATTTCCAAGAGAGCTTTTAAGCGAAAGTTTTGAGTAAATATCTTAAACAAAATAAAGAAGTTTTGATTTTAAATCATATGAGCTAAGTATATTTTGGGAGTAGTATTGAGCACCGATATGGGGATGCGAGTTCATATTAACTCAAGTCTCCATAAACCATGTAGCCATTAGTAAAGGATCATACTTTTTAGATGACTCGTTAAGATGCTTTTAGCATAGACTAGTGGATCCACTAAGTTAAGCGTACTATATGAAGGCAAAGTAAAGGATAGTTCTGGCAGCATGGGCAAGATGCCGCATCACCACTTAGGCTCATAGTGATGGTTGTCGGTTAGAGAATTTCCCACCGAAACTATATAACTTTGTTATATGAGTAAAGTTGAGTTTTTTATTTAATTTTGTATGAGGAACTAAGTTGCTTTTACTGTTTTATAAAGCTTTTCATATATTGCATGTGTCTTATTGCTTTATTTTAAGTTGAGTTATTCATGAGTGAGAAGAGCCAAGGTAAGTGTTTCTTTCAAAATCTTTTCAAACCTTTGTATTGTTTAGCTTTCCAATTCGCATACTCGTACATTCAATGTAATGATGCCAGTTGGCCTACATCTTATTATGATGTAGACGCAGGTAGCCAGGATTAGCATCCAGTTCCTCATTGATCTAGTTTGAGCACTCAGAGTCTTGTGGTGAGCCTCGTTGCTTCCGGAGGGTCCCATTTATTACTTTCAGTCTTATTATTAGCTCATTAGGATGTCGTCGGCCTGTCCTGACATCCATCTCATTTGTTTAGAGGCTTCATAGACATTCAGTTAGTTAAATTCATTTGTCACTACTTTATTATTGGCTTATGTTTTGAGACTCGAGGTTGCCATTGTGGCTATGTTTGAATGTTTATTTAAAAAGTATTCTAAGTTATTTCACAAGTCCCTTTTTAGACTATTTCTTGTCTTTAAGTCTTCCGCTGAGTAAGTAAGCTTGGCCAAGGGTTCCCTTGGGGTTAGCAATGGTTCTGGAGTGCCAGCCACATCCAGGGTGTAGGCTCGGGGCATGATAAACTAGGTATGACAACACAGAGTTCAAGAGTCATAGGGAGTCTATGAGGCCTTGTCTATAGAGTCCTAGGTATTAGTGTTAAGCACGCCACATCTATAATTAGGAGGCTGCAACACTTAGGAAAATTTTTCGCTTCTTTAACTCTCACTCCTTCTAATCCGTGCATGCGCGTGTTTTCAGATAATCATGCCTCTACGAAGAGCTGTCAGAGGTCGCCCTGTTAGGTGTAATGTTGAGGAGCAAGAGTTACCGAATACACCTGAAGTGCAACCCCAAGGGGAAGTTACCAATGCTGAGTTCAGAGAAGCCATAAGGATGTTAAGTTAAGCTGTTACTAACTAGGTTGGACAAGGAAGAGGAGCTCGACAAGAAGAGGCTGGCACTTCAAGGATTCGTGAATTCTTGAGGATGAATCCTCAAAGTTTCACAGGTTTAAGGACTTCTAAGGATCCGGAGAACTTCGTTGATGAACTGAAAAAAGTGTTTGATGTGATGCATGTTGCTGATACTGAGAGAGTTAAACTAGCTAAATATCAACTGAAGAATGTCGCTAGGACTTGGTTCGACCAGTGGAAAGGGGGGTAGAGCTGGGGATGCACCACCTGCGAGTTGGGCCTGTTTTGAGGAGGCTTTCTTGGGGCATTTCTTTCACCGAGTATTGAAAGAGGTCAAGGTGCGTGAGTTCCTCACACTTAAGCAGGATTCTCTAACTGTTCACAAATATGGGTTGAAATTCACCGAACTATCCCGTTATGCTCCGTAGATAGTTACGGATATGAGGAGTAGGATGAGTCTGTTTGTTGTTGGGTTGTACCGTCTATCAAGCTAAGAGGGAAGGACAACTATGTTAATTGGGGACATGGACATATCAAAGTTGATGGTCTATGTGCAGCAAGTTGAGGAAGAGAAGTTGAGGGATATAGAGGAATTCACAAACAAGAAGGTTAAGTCAGGGAATGAGTCCGGGCAGCAGAAAGGTAATGTGAATCGTTTGTCCTTTCAGTAGATGCAAAAGAGACTTGCTCCATCATCTGCTAGTGCACCTGCAACCAGAAACAAAGCAGAGTATAATGGCCAGAATTCACAGAACTTCAGGGCTAGACCTGCACAGTCTCAGAGTAGTGTGGCACTAGGAGGCAACTGGGCTCCTGCATGTGCTAGGTGAGGTAGAACCCACCCAGGTAAGTGTCGTGATGGCCAGATAGGTTGTTTCAAGTGTGGACAAGAGGGTCACTAAGAGTGCCCAAAGAACATGAAAGGTAGTGGAAACAAGGGCAATAGGCCCAATCTTCTTCAGTTGATCCACCAAATAGGGCAACACCTAGAGGAGCTACTTCCGGTACTGGCGGAGGAGCAAACCGCCTTTATGCGATCACTAATCGCCAAGAGCAAGAGAACTCTCCAGATGTTGTCACTGGTATGATTCAAGTCTTTGACTTTACTGTTTATGCTTTGCTAGACCCAAGAGCAAGTTTATCCTTTGTAACTCTATATGTCGCTATGAATTTTGATATTATTCCTGAGCAACTTAGTGAACCACTCAATGTTTCTACACCTGTTGGTGAGTCTATTCTAACCAGAGAGAGTCTATCGTGATTGTCCCGTTTCTGTCAATCACAAAAGTACCATGGCTAATTTAATTGAGTTAGACATGGTAGATTTGGATGACATTCTTTGTATGGACTGGCTTCATGCCTGTGATGCCTCAATTGATTGTAGAACTCGAGTTATCAAGTTCCAGTTTACAAATGAGCCAGTCTTAGAGTGGAAAAATAGTTCAGCAATGCCTAATGGTCGTTTCATTGCTTACCTTAAGGAAAGTAAGTTCATTTCTAAGGGGTGTGTCTATCGCTTAGTTCGAGTTACTGACTCTAGTGTTGAGATACCTCCTATTCAGTCAGTTCATATAGTAAAAGAGTTTCTAGAAGTCTTTCCAGATGATCTACCTAGAGTCCCTCCAGAGAAAGAGATAGACTTCGGTGTAGATGTTCTTGCAGATACCCATCTTATCTCTATTCCGCCATATAGGATGGCACCTGCAGAGTTGAAAGAGTTAAAAGAGTAGTTGAAAGACCTTTTAGAGAAAGGGTTTATTCGACCAAGTGTCTAACCTTGGGGCACTCAGGTCTTATTTGTGAGAAAGAAAGATAGTTCCCTTAGGATGTGTATAGATTACCGTCAATTGAACAAGGTTACCATCAAGAAAAAATATCCTCTTCTGAGAATTGATGATCTTTTCGATCAACTACAGGGTGCCTCTTCTTTTTTGAAAATAGACCTCAGATCTGGCTACCATCAGTTGAAAGTAAGGGAATGTGAAATTCCCAAGACAACATTCAGGACCTGTTATGGTCATTATGAGTTTTTGGTCATGTCGTTCGATTTAACTAATGCACCTGTAGCGTTCATAGACCTTCTGAATAGAGTTTTCAAACCTTATTTAGATATGTTTGTTATCGTCTTCATTGATGACATACTAATCTGTTCAATGAATGCAGAAGATCATGCTAGCCATCTCAAAATAGTTCTTTAGACTTTTAAACATAAGGAATTGTATGCTAAGTTCTCGAAATGTGAATTTTTGGTTGAGTCTCTGGCATTCTTGGGCCACATAGTTTCCAGTGGTGGAATTGGAGTTGATACTCAGAAGAGAGAGGTAGTGTAGAGTTGGCATAGACTTACATCTCCAACTGATATTAGGAGTTTCTTAGGTTTGGCTGGATATTATAGAAGGTTCGTAGAGGGGTTCTCGTCTATTTCATCCCCTTTGACCAAATTGACTCAGAAAACAGTTAAGTTTCTATGGTCTGAAGCTTGTGAGAAAAGCTTTTAGGAATTGAAAAAACGATCAACTACTGCCCCAGTATTGACCTTACCAGAAGGTACACAAGGCTTTGTGGTGTATTCTGATGCATCTAGAGATTGTTTGGATGGTGTATTAATGCGCAATGGAAAGGTTATAGCTTATGCCTCCAGATAGTTGAAAGTTCATGAGAAGAATTACCCAACCCATGACTTAGAGTTGGCTGCCGTAGTATTTGCTTTGAAGATATGGCATCATTATTTATATGGTGTTCATGTTGATGTATTCACTGATCACAACAGTCTTTAATATGTGTTCACTCAGAAATAGCTTAATATCAGACAAATGAGGTGGTTAGAATTACTCAAGGTTTATGACATGAGTATTCTTTACCACCCAGGTAAGGGTAATGTTGTTCCTGATGCCTTAAGCAGGTTGTCTATGGTTAGTACCACCCATGTTGAAAAAGAAAAGAGAGAGTTAGCAAAAGATGTGCATAGACTTGCACACCTGGGAGTCAGACTTATGGAATCCATAGAAGGAGGAGTAGTGGTGATGAATGGGGTTGAATCATCATTAGTGTCAAAAATAAAAGGCAAGCAAGACCAAGACCTTATTTTGTTTGAAATGAAGGCAAATGTTCCTCAGCAAAAAGTATTAGCTTTTGAACAAGGGGAGATGGCGTACTGAGATATCAAGATAGATTGTGCGTACCAATGGTGGATGGACTCCAAGAGAGAATCATAGAGGAGGCTCATAGCTCCAGATATTCCATCCATCCGGGTTTCACAAAGATCTATCGTAATTTGAAAGAGGTGTATTGGTTGAATAGTATGAAAAATGGCATTGCAGAATTTGTTGCTACGTGTCCAAATTGACAACAAGTTAAAGTAGAGCACCAAACGCACGGTGGGTTGGCTCAGAATATAGAACTTCCAGAATGGAAGTGGGAGATGATTAATATGGACTTCATCACAAGGTTACCAAGGTCTCGCAGGAAGCATGATTCTATTTGGGTGATTCTCGATAGAATGACAAAATTAGCCCATTTTTTGCTGGTAAAGACTACCCACTCAGCAGAAGATTTTTCTAAGCTTCATATTCAAGAGGTGGTAAGACTTCATAGGGTTCCGGTCTCCATTATTTCAGATAGGGGTGCATAATTTACTGCATAGTTCTCGAAATCTTTTCAGAAGGGTTTGGGTTCAAAGGTGAACTTTAGTACTGCTTTTCATCCTAAGACTGATGGGCAAGCAAAGAGCACTATTCAGACCTTAGAGGATATGTTGAGGGCTTGTGTGATTGATTTCAAGGGTAATTAGGATGATCACCTACCTCTTATTGAGTTTTCTTATAACAATAGTTACCACTCTAACATCCAAATGGCTCCATATGAAGTTCTTTATGGGAGAAGATGCATATATACTAGTGGATGGTTGAATTTGGTGAAGCAGGGTTGATAGGAGCAAATTTAGTTCATCAAGCTATGGAGAAGGTGAAAGTGATTGAAGAGAGGTTGAAAACAGCACAGAGTCGTCAAAAATCCTACACTGATGTGAGGAGGGAGTTAGAGTTTGAAGTAGATGATTGGGTATATCTAAAAGTCTCACCCATGAAGGGTGTTATGAGGTTTGGTAAGAAGGGGAAAGTTAGTCCCCGGTATAGTGGACCTTATCGAATATCCCAGAGGATTGACAATGTAGCTTATGAGTTGGAGCTACCCCTAGAGTTAGCTGCAGTTCATCCGGTGTTTCACATCTCCATATTGAAAGAGTGCATGTGCGATCCAATTCACTGATCATACCAACTGAATGTATTGGGATGAAGGATAGCTTATCTTATGAGAAGATTCCTATTCAGATTCTAGATCGCCAAGTTCGCAAGTTGAGAACAAAAGAGGTAGTATCAGTCAAAGCCCTTTGGAGGAACCAATTTGTTGAGGAAGCTATTTGGGAAGCTGAGGAGGATATGAAGAAGAGATATCCACATCTCTTTGAGTCCAGAGAAAATGCTGACGAAGGGTGTTTGAACTCGAATGAGATTACTCTTACTAGGCTAAGGGTGTAACATCAAGTTCAAACACCCAACATGAGTATGTTGTTTATTTGCATTTGCTTGTTGGGTGTTTGAACTTGATGTTACACCCTTAGCCTAGTAAGAATAATCTCATTCGAGGACGAATGTTCCCAAGGGGGAGATATTGTAACATCTGGCAAATTGAAATAACTAGGAAGAAGCCAATCATTGGAAATAGTCATTTTTTGGAAACAATGAATTCTGGAAATTTTGTAAAGTTAGAATAAGTTGAGTTTTGGTCAACTTCAAACAGCCATAACTCCTATATCAGGATGATTTAGGTGTATGTATACATATGGATAGAAATATCTTGGAAAGATCTTTCCAACGCCGCCGAGTTTGCGCGATTCCGAGTTGGTATGAGTAAGTTATGCCCTTTGGAAATTGGGTTGGATTAAGGAAATTCTAATCCGGATTTTGGAAGGGTAATTTAGTCTTTTCCTTACCTAACTATTCTAATTTGTTTTTATAAGTTTAATTAGGGTAAATTCAGCTTTTAGTCAGTTTTAGAAAGGTGAATTTTACGCTAGGGCTTGGAGAAGAGGAGAAAAGAGAAGAATGTTCAAGATTCATCGATTTCGTCAAGGATAGCTTGTGGATTTCGTCGGGGGTGATCCCTAAAAGATATGTGAGATCACATAGCGTAGGGTCAATTCACCCACACACAACCCATGAATAAATTCAGCGAATTTAAGCCTTTGAAAGTTTAGAAATTGAGTTCTTGATGAACATTGTTGAAAATTTCATTCGAATTTCTTGTGGGTTTTGTTGTTGGAGTTTCTTGCTATTTGATTCATGTATCCAGGTATAATTTTGGTTTGAATCTATCATATATTGAAGGTATAAATGATTATAAGTGTTTGGGAAAGGAAACATTGAAGTTTAGAGGGTTTAGAGATGAAAAACAGAGAAGAAAAGTCATCAAACACCTGGGGATAGGGGTGGGGCGTCACGCCAGCCAGTGCGCCCCAAAAGAGTCTCTGAATGTTCATCCTTGGGGAACCGCGCCAAACAGCGCGCCCCAGACTAGTATCTGAATATTGAGGGCTGGCGCCCCACTCCTCTCAGAGTGCCAGGGACACCAGTTCTCCCCATTCGCTCCCCACCTTTTTGTACTTGTTCCTTAGCAATGTACCTATGTTTTCTAGTTGATTCCAACACTCTAAGGTACGTCCAAACATCATGAAATCATCCATAAACATGAGATCATGAGCATTGAATCCATAATCCAATTGAAGGAAGGTTAAGATCAAAGTCAATAGAAGTTAAGAGTCAAGTGTAGAAGTTAAAAAGCAAGTCAAAGAAAAGTTTATAAAGTTTTCAAAAGTCTTTAACAAATGTTTTAACCTTGTTTTAAGACTCAAGTTTCAAGCTAAACAAAGAGTAAAGAGTTGAGTTCATTTCTCCAAAATTTATATGGGAACTAAGTATTCCCAAGAGTTTTAAATGTTTTCACATTTGAATAAAAAAGGGAAACATCGATTTCCAAGAGAGCTTTTAAGCTAAAGTTTTGAGTAATTATCTCAAACAAAAGAAAGAAGTTTTGATTTTAAATCATATGAGCTAAGTAAATTTTGGGAGTAGTATTGAGCACTGATATGGGGATGCGAGTTCATCATAACTCAAGTCTCCATAAACCATGTAGCCATCATAGGTAGTAAATGATCATACTGTTTAGATGACTCATTAAGATGCTTTTAGCATAGACTAGTGGATCCACTAAGTTAAGCGTTCTATATGAAGGCAAAGTATAAGACAGTTCTGGCAGCGTGGGCAAGATGTTGTATGACCACTTAGGCTTATAGTAGTGGTTGTCGGTTAGAGAATCTCCTACAGAAACTATATTGCTTTATTATATGAGTAAAGTTGAGTTTGTTATTGCATTTTGTTTGATGAACTAAGTTGCTTTTACTATTTTATAAAGCTTTTCATATAATGCATGTGTCTTATTGATTTATTAGTAGTTGAGTTATTCATGAGTTGAGAAGAACCAAGGTAAATGTTTCTTTCAAAATCTTTTCAAGCCTATTTATTGTTTAGCTTCCCAACTCGCATACTCGTACATTCAATGTACTGATGCCAATTGGTCTGCATCTTATTATGAAGCAGACGCAGATAACCAGGATCAGCATCCAGTGCCTCATTGATCCAGTTTGAGCACTCAGAGTCTTGTGGTGAGCCTCCTTGCTTCCGGAGGGTCCCTTTTATTGCTTTCAGTTTTATTATTAGCTCATTAGGATTTCGTAGGCCTGTCCCGACATCCATCTCAGTTTTTTAGAGGCTTCATAGACATACAAACAGTAAGTTAGTTAAATTCATTTGTCACTACTTTATTATTGGCTTATGTTTTGAGACTTGAGTTTGCCATTGTGGCTAAGTTTGAATGTTTATTTAAAAGACATTCTAAGTTATTTCACAAGTCCCATTTTAGACTATTTCCTGTGTTTAAGTTTTCCGCTGAGTAAGCCAGGCCAGGGGTTCACTTAGGGCTAGCGGTGGTTCTCGAGTGCCAGCCACTTCCAGGGTGTAGGCTCGGGGCGTGACAATAGATGTTTTGCCTTCCTTGTTTGATAGGCGAGACAACCCAACAACTAATCAACTCCTCCTACTTCTCATGTCAGCAACCATCTCTTTGCTTCTCTTAGCTCACGGGGAAAGAAACATCCCATGAAAGAACTCTAAAAAATGGTCCAACTCATAATCAATTATGCGCAAGAATGAGTTAGAAAGAAACTATATAGAGATGAATGCTATCGCATGAAATTAGTATGAAAGAAGTGAAGGAATTTTCTAAATGTTGCAGCCTCCTAATTATAGATGTGGTGTGCTTCACACCGATAACTAGGACTCTACAAACACGGCTTCATATTCTCTGTAGGACTGTTGAACTCTGTGCTCTGATACCAAGTTTGTCACTCCGCGAGGCTACACACTGGGCGGGACCCGCACTCGAGAACCATTGATGGCCCCAAGAGATCCCATTGTCTGGCTTACTTACTCAGTGGAAGACTTAAAGAATTAAGAAAATAATTCAAATGCTAAATAACTCAACTGTCTCAAACTTAACTCATAATGTTTTAAAAATAAACATTTAACTTAGTCAAAGTGGCAACTCAAATCTGAGCATAAGGCAATAACAAGATAATGCCAAAAGAACTAACTAACTATCTATCTATAAAGCCTCTAAACAACTGAGATGGATGTCGGGACAAGACCCACGACATCCTATTGAACTAAAATGATAAAGTAATAAAAAGAGGGATCGTCCGGAAGCAAGGAGGCTCAGCAACAACTCTGGAGCTCAACTAGAATCAACGATGAGCTGGATGTTGATCCTGGTTACATGTGTCTGCATCATAAGAAGATGCAGGCCAAATGGCATCACTACATTGAATGTATGAGTATGCGAGGGAAATTCTAAAACAAGACATAAGCTTGAAAGGAACTGAAGAAACTAACCTGGTCTCAACTGAATTGAACTGAACTAATTTCAATATAAAGCAATATAAATAAATACAGTATAAAGAAAAGCTTTAAAACAAGGTTTTCAACTCTGTGTATTTAGAAATACAATAATAACTCTGTATGTATGCAAAGATACATTATGAACTCTATTTGTATATGAAAATACAAATATTTTTGATGTATATAAAAATACAAAATACTTATGTGGGAGTTTCTCTAACCGACAACCATCACTTAAGAGCTATCGTGATGATACAACATTTTGCCTCATGCTGCCAGGGCTGTCCTATACCTTGCCATGAGTATAGAACTTGAACTACTAAATGGACCCACTAGTGTATGCTAAAAAGCACTAAGGAATCATCTAAAAACTATGACCCGTTTTGACGAATGGTGGCTACATGGTTTATGGGGATTGTGAGTTGTCTGAACTCTCCCCCATATCAGTGCTCAATACTACTCCCAAAATATGATACTAGATCTGATGTTTTAAAAACATACTTCTTTCTGTGATTTGAGATAATTGCTTAGCTCAAAGGCTATCTTGGGAATCAAAGTTTCCCCTCTAGCTTATTCATGAAAGTGCTTACTCTTTAACTGAAAACTAGCTCAAAGGCTTTTTGGAAATCTTAGTTTCCGTTCTTATTTAAATGTGAAAACATTTACTCTTTACTGAAAAGTAGCTCAATGGCTCTTTGGAAATCAAGTTTCCTTTTCTTGTTTAAATGTGAAAACATTTTAAACCCTTTGGGAATACATAGTCCCCATATACTTTTGAAGAAATGAACTTCAATCTTTACTCTTTACTCTTTACTCAACTTGAACTCAAGTCTTAAGACAAAGTTAAAATGTTTGTAAAAGACTTTTGAAAAACTCCATGTACTTGTCTTGACTTGACTCTTAACATCTCTTGACTTGACTCTTAACATCTCTTGACTTGACTCTTAACTTTCCTTGAATTGAATTATGGATTCAAGGATTGTGATTTGTGATAGGATAGATCTCATGATGTTTAGGAGTGTTTTTAGATAGTTAAACATGAGAAAAGATCAAGAAATCTCTATCTGGAAACAAGTCCGCGATGCGGAGATGCATTTAATTATTTAGTCGGGAAATAACTTTTGAGGTAGAAAGTCCCGCGACCACTCCATGATGCGAGGAAGATATTTCCAATCCTGAGGAATAGGTCCGCGCCGCGGACCTGGTACACAGATTTGCCCGACTTGTTCCTTCTTCATTTTCTAACCCTAATTCACGTAAACTCGGTTCTTTTTCTAAAATTCTCTTTAGATTCAGATACTCATCATATGTACACAAGAATCTAATAAAACACAACTCTAAAATTGACCTTAAAATCTCAAGAACTCCTCAATCTCATCCCAAGTTCAAGAACCAAAGCAATTCAAGAATATAACTCAAGAACATCAAAGTCGCAATCTTTTAGGAAGAAAATCATACTAAAATAAACATATTTGGCGCGTGGGTGAAAGAACCCAACGCTATGTGAACTCATATACCTCGTAGGGATCAACCCTTGGCAAAATCATAAAGCAAAACTTCAAGAACTTGGCAATTCCTTGCTTCTTCTCCTCTTTCTCCTGTTTTTTTCTCCTCTCAAACCCCTAACTTATTTTTCAAAAGCGTAAACTGAATCCAATCATTTTAGACCCCAACTCTATTATTAAAAACGAAATATATTCATTGGGGTAAGGCAAAGACCAAACTACCCTTTCAAAATCTGGTTTTGCCTTTCCTTAACTAGACAACCCAACTTCAAATGGACATATCTCCCTCATAAGAACTCCAAATCACGCAAACTTGGAGGCATTGGAAGGATATTCAAAGATCTTTCCTACAGTATCTTGTAGAACATCTAACCCATCCTGAGCTAGGAGATATGGTCGTTTGAAGTTGACCCAAAACTCAAACTTAACATAATTTAACCAATTTTCTAGAATTTCATTCTTTCCAAAAATGACTCTTTCTAATTCTAGTTCTTTCTAGTTACGGGGTGTTACATCAAGATTATGCCATTTTATAGTCGTACGCGTAGTTTTGACGCAATAAAGCTCCATCAATTCTTGAAGTTCTTACTTGAACATGCAATAAATCCTGATAAATTTGTTATAGTACTAGAGTATAAGGCCTGCAACTGTTGCTCTACTAATACCTCAGATCTAATGAAGTATTTGTTAGCTTTTCCAACAAGTGCAATTATATCCTATGGACCAATTAGTCATAATGTTTTCTATTCCTAGTTTGTTTCTCTTATTTTTGTTGACATTTTTTTTTGTTTTAATTAGTATAACTTTTTATATTAAATTTTGTGTCAGCCATCAATTAAAACAAAAAATAGCTGATTGTCCATTTACCTATGGTTTGTGCTCGTAAAAAGGAGAGCTAGTTTGCATCTCCCTATACAAGGATGAAATAAAATTTTCTTGGTAGTGGACTAGCTGGCTGGGCACCCTAGATAGATTATCACTCTTGCTAGTTAGGCTGGAAGTTGACTGGATTACTAGATATTGTGGTTACTTGGTTTTGGAGCCTGGCTTTTGTGTCTTGGGTTTGGATTTGTAGTGTCTTTCTCTGTTGCAAACATAGTTACTCTTTATACCTGTCGGGCTTACGGGGGTCTGTTTGAGTTTCATTTTAACATCTTCATGACTGTACATTCTAGGCTTATAGGGGTCCAGTTAGGTTAAGCCTGTATGTACTTAGATTAACTTTCAATATGCTCGTATGCTTTCTTTCATATCTGTTTTCACCTCCGATGTGTTACCATAGATACTATTCTTTCTCGGGCGACTTGGGATTAGGGTTATTCAAGATGGATACTCTTGTGATTCCTTGTGAAGGGACGTTGATTCACCATGGTTTAGTATTGATTGATGTTATAATCTATATCCTTTTGGGAGTCAACACAACTCGGGACACTCTTACTAGTTAGATGGCCTTTAAGTAGTTTGTCTAGATGGGCGGCCTTGATATTTTGAGACCCCTTTTTTGAGTCGACACGCCCCCATGTCAGGTTTGCTAGTTGGACTGGGAGTAGAGTAGCTGGCTGGGAGACTAAGATTGATTATCACTCTAGCTAGTTGGGCTAGAAGTTGACTGGAGTACTAGATAATGTGGTTACTTGGGTTGGGAGCCTGAATTTTGTTTCTTGGGTTTGGATTTGTGGTGCCCTTCTCTCTTGTAGACTTAGTGACTCTTTATATATGTCGGGCGTACAAGGTCTATTTGATTTTCATTTAAACATGTGTGTGAGTGTATGTTCTATGCTTATAGGGTCAGTTAGGTTTATCTTAGGTGTACTTAGATTTACTTTCGGTATGCTTATATGCTTTCTTTCATATCCGCTTTGACCTCTGTCTATTTCTAGATTCTATCTATTCATATTGTTTTTACCTTTCTTGCTCAGTTGACACGTGATGTCTACAAAGTACCTAGTTTTTATACTCATGCTTCAATCTTAATCTATTTCGTCATGCATGTGCGATGATTGTTTGTGAAATTAGAAGAATTAGGGATTTGGAGATGAGTGTGAGCACCTGGAGTCTTGCATCAGCTTATCTAATTATGTACTTATTTAGCTAGTCTTTTTCCTTTTTGAACAAGCTTTGTTTTTTGTCCACTTTTATGATTTTTACTCTTATTTTTATACAAATCTGTACTTTTTGTTGGTTTAGAAGCATTTTAATATTCTTATTAAAAAAATTATGTTAGAAGTGCTTTTCCAATACCCTATTTTCACATCTGTCAGAAGTTAAGTATAATGGACTAATTACTCAGCATTATGGATCACTTCATTTGGCAGTTGAATTTGGATTAATTGTCAGTCTTCAATAGTGATAAACGTTGCTGAGAACGTTGGGCAATTGTGTTGTCCGTTTGTGTCCGTTGTGGGTTTTTCTGGCAGAACGTGTGTAGTGGTCAACTATGACCATTACATCTTCATTATTCATCCTCCATTATTCTTGTAACCTATGTAACATATGTAACTCCTAAAGCTATTTATCTTCACTATTTACCACTCCATTATCTTCCTATTCATTGCTAGGAAGACTTCTTCTAGTATAAATAGTGGTGGTCTTCATTTGGTTTAAGATATATACTACACACAAGAAAAATATAGAGTGAAAGAGTTAGTCAAAAAAGAGAGTTCTTATTAGTTGAAGGAAGGTGTTCTTTTTGTGGAGCTTTGAACTCAACTCTTGTCCAGGGTTGTTGAGTTATATATTGTGAATAGGCTGTTGTATCCTGGAGGGGACAAGTCAAGAAGGACTACTGCTGGACCGGTGAAAACATTTGCTGCAGTGGGCTTGAATCTCCTTAAAGAGAGCGAGATATCCGCGCCTCAGCCTGAAGAGATTTATTTCTTCATTTTTATTTCAATTGTAATCTTGTATTTTTTTAACTTGTAAGTTTTCACTAACGATTTTAAGGAGATTCAATATGGCTAAAATTGAAAAAAATGCAGATGTCAAGATGGGAGACCTTAACAAGCCATTTCGGTTCAATGGTAACCATTTTAAGAGATGGAAGGGTAAAGTACTTTTCTACTTAAGTCTTCTCAATGTTTCTTATGTGTTAACTTAGAAGAATCCTAATAAAGTAGACATCACCTCTATGAATGATGATGAAACTATTTCTCATATAGAGAAAGTGGAAAAGTACGATGGTGATTCCTCTTAGTATCGGTATTATATTCTTAATTGTCTATCTGATAATTTTTATGATTATTATGATAGAACTTACTCTAGCGCAAAGAAAATTTGGAAAGCATTGCAGAGTAAGTATGATACCGAAGAGGCTGGAGCGAAAAAATATGCGGCTAGTAGATTTTTTCGTTTCCAAATTGTGGACAACAAATCAGTGGTAGACCAAGCTCAAGACTTTATAATGATTGTTGGAGAGCTTAGGTCCGAGGAGGTAAAAATTGGAGATAACCTTATTGTTTGTGGCATAGTAGATAAACTTCCACCTTCTTGGAAGGAATTTCAAAAAACTATGTGCCACAAACAAAAGGAAACCTCTCTTGAAACCTTGATAATGAAAATCCGCATGGAAGAAGAGGCAAGGGGCCAAGATGCACTTTTACAAACAGAAGAGAACAACATCACAACGAAGGTAAATTTAATTACTTCAAATAATGCT
>JAJOOR010013052.1:0-16582 GCA_036250505.1 Solanum acaule
AGCCCTGATACCATCATAAAGAAAATGACTTTGGGCCTAACTCAACCCTAAAAGCTAGCTCAATAGGTTAGAATTGCTCAAGACCCATATAAAGAGACCCATTTCTACTCGTTGCACCGATGTGGAACTCAACAATAACAAATATACACTAGCCCTGATACCATCATAAAGAAAATGACTTTGGGCCTAACTCAACCCTAAAAGCTAGCTCAATAGGTTAGAATTGCTCAAGACCCATATAAAGAGACCCATTTCTACTCGTTGCACCGATGTGGAACTCAACAATAACAAATATACACTAGCCCTGATACCATCATAAAGAAAATGACTTTGGGCCTAACTCAACCCTAAAAGCTAGCTCAATAGGTTAGAATTGCTCAAGACCCATATAAAGAGACCCATTTCTACTCGTTGCACCGATGTGGAACTCAACAATAACAAATATACACTAGCCCTGATACCATCATAAAGAAAATGACTTTGGGCCTAACTCAACCCTAAAAGCTAGCTCAATAGGTTAGAATTGCTCAAGACCCATATAAAGAGACCCATTTCTACTCGTCGCACCGATGTGGAACTCAACAATAACAAATATACACTAGCTACCAGTGACCGAGACTTTGAGCTCCAAGTTGATTCACACTACTTATTTAACTAGATGCATATGCAGATAGAGTGTGCTGAACAATCTATTAATGCAAATGCAAAATCATATCTAGCGTTGAGAAAGTGCACGATATAGAGTAAATAACAGAGAATTGGCCACCCAGCACATACAAGGAAACACATCAACCACCCTAGTAAGAACACCATACAGTACATCATCAAAATTGTCTTCGAATTGGTTGTCGTTTTTCAAATTAGTGAATTTTTTTATTAAGATTCCATGTTCATATATAAGAAAATTTGTTGCATGGAATAAGTAAATATCCAACTCCCTTGCATAAAAACAGTATGAACAAAACTTTGCTATTTAGTTCAAAGTTCTGGCCAAGTTGATCTTAAATAAACACAAGCAAATTGAAGGTAAATTTATTACTCCCTCTGTCCCAAGTTATCGCACTTGAATGAACTGAAGCAGAAATGGACGTGGCATTCGACAAGGTCTTAGTTTCAAATCCCAACAGAAACAAAAACACTACATGATTTCTTCTTATCTGTTATCCCGTGGAACTAGTCGAGGTGTGTGCAAACCCGTACACCATTCTTATAAAAAAAAATCAAAAAAAAGGGTAGAAAGGGAGTACCTTTTCATGCGGCGGATCAGGACGGACCCAATTTCCACCAACCCAATCCAGATGAAACCTCAAGTCATGTTCAGAAAATTCAATCTCCTCATCCGGGTCCTTGAAAGCAACCCGGAACCTACAACCATTATTACTACCATCATCCCAAACAATTGAAACAACAACCCCAGTCCACCACCCTGCAAGATGAAATGCATCAACAACATCGCCCACTCGAAAAGACCGCCGCTGATCCCACTTCGCAACCGGTGGTGCGGGTCGTATAAGGGACTGTTTTCTGACGAACTCGCGTTTAGATACCGATTCACCTTTGTCAGATAACAAATGCTTGTACTGAACCCAAAAACCCCTTTTCTTATTTTCGCTTTTAGGGTACAGAGACGGAGCCGCTGGCTTCAATGGTTCAACAATGACGGCTTCGTAGCGAGCTCCACTATAACCCACTTCCTCTCTACTAACCTCGACTTCATCGCCGATGGTGAAGGGCGATTTGTAAGCCGGTGATGCTGATGCATTCACCGTTCCTAATTCCACTTTCTCGATTATCATCTTCGTCGTCGTCGTCGTCGTCGTCGCCGCCGCCGCCGCCGTTGGTGAATTTTTCCGGCGGAGTTATACAGATTTTTTGTACTTTGTGCAGAGGCAGGGTTTGGGTTTTGTTAAGAACATTGGAAATTCAGGAAATTGGCGGGTTCTAGAGCTCCATGTGTAAAGAATCCTGTGTTATATAACGTGAAGAAAATGACAAGAATGGTCCCTTATGTTTGAGTGTATGTTCAACATAAGTCCCTTAATATACACTTTAAAATGGTCCATTAAGTATGAATTTAGCAACTTTGATCCTTTTAAGTTTGTCAAAACATTCTTAGTCTCCGATAAAATATTTATTGAACTCTATCCGTTAGATTTGACGGGAACTACCCTCAAAATAGAAGAGAAAATGACAAAAATTGGTCTCTTATGTTTGAGAGAAGGTTCGTAATATGCTTTGGTCTTCAACAAATATTTAACGAACTATATATGTTATGTTTTAATGAATTAATCACATTAACTAATCTATATAATGTGTGCTTAAGAAGCTATAACATAGACGAAACTTCTTTTTTTCAAATTTTATTCAAAAATGTCCATAGAAATATTTTATTATCTTTCACGTGCTTAATTAGAACATGTTGTAGTTCAAATGGCCAAATAAAATATAATGATATATTTAAGGAAATGTTAATGTGTTCTGTCAATTTTATTAATTTGGACACATGGGTTTATGTGACATTAGTTTCATTTAAGCAAAACTTAAATTCTGTTACTCTTTCTATAAATATGAAGTTTATAATAAAATGAAACTTTTTTGACCTTTTAATTTTAAATTAAAGAGTACTAAAACTTCCTTTTAAATCTTGTCGTTTTAAAAAACCGACATGTAATAATATTTAGAAAGTTAATTAATATAAATAGAGGAATTCATTTTAAACAAAGATAGTTAAATTGAAAGGGGCAAGGAGTATTAATCAACTACTATTCTATTTGTAAAAAGTAATGCTACTATAAATTAATTACTACAATTCTATTGATTAGCAAAATAAAATAAAAACATGGACAATCTTCGCTTTCATAACTTCTCAATACAATGATCTCCTTATTTATCATCTCTTTCGTGTGGTGTTGGTTTATTCAATATATTATATTAAAATTTAAATAAAGTCATTTCTCATAGTATTTCTACGTAGAGCAAATATATTTTGAATTTACTTCTCATACGATCACTCAACTGATAGTTAATTTCAATCGAGCTAAAATATTGTACAATTTACAATCTCTTTCGTGGTTGATAACGTGATATAGAGAATTCAACTGAATTTATTGCTTTGAGCTCGAACCAACTGGTTTTGGTATAATTTCATTCCATCAAATAATACACACTGCAAATAATTAGTAGCAGCGAATTATTTTCTTTCTGGGCATGGCTAGTAAGAGGTCAATGAGACCTTGAGTTATCCAGTAATCCCATACAAAAACTTTTAATACACTGGGAATTGGGATAATTAACAATTTCTTCAATGTTTGTGGTGAATTCACATAACTTTCTAATCAATTACTAAGAAACCATTTAAGATTCAAAAAACTAAAACTTATATGAAGGGACCATGCGTGAAACGCCTTAGGATTGCTTCCTCACACAGCCACAGCACGATCATCAACCATTTCATCTGTGTTCTCTAAATTAGTACATACCACCCATGTTTGGCATACGGTTTGCAAGTGGGTTTTTCTCTCCTTGACGGTCCACAATGGCAGCCTCAGTCGTCGTCAATAGCAAAGAGATGCTGCAGTATATATTGCCAGTCTATGTTAATATAAGTGAGAGATTTATCCAATGTTACTGGAACATGTTATGATCCTTACCTGGCAGCATCCACTAATGCTGTTCTAACTACTTTCACGGGATCAATAATTCCAGCCTTCACCATGTGTAGGTACGTACCTGCTTATGCAAAAGAGAACGAACATGTGTTTGTACAGAAATACGAGTTAATAGCAGCTAATTGAACCATAATAAAACTTGATATAGCCCTTTTAAGTACTCTATACCCATTAAGAAGCATACATATAGATTTCTCAATCATATATTAGAACAGCGTGAAAATTTAGTAACAAAAAAGTAGATGCAGCTGTCAGATTGCAACTCTTTCATAGAGGGCATTTTCTGGAAAAAGACACTATATGCACACACAACAGACAAACTAAAATTCCATAAATGTACTGTTCCCAAGAACTAAGAAATGAACTCTTCCCAGGTAGTATAAAGTTTAGGGGGAAGTTCTCTACAATTAGGATAATAGCAGTTCTGACTTCTGATGTCCCATTTCAGATGCGACAAGTATAATTTTGAAACAACTTTTTATTTACAACTTCCTTTAAAGAGTTCTAGAATAATTTAAAGTCCAGTTTCTATAGTTTCTGAATGTACAATTACAATCTCCAAAAAAAAATTATCTGATGCTGGAAATCAACTCAAAGATTAAATGGTTTGCACTCCCAACTGAGTCATTCACTAAGAGAGAGAGAAAGGTGGATTTTATTTAATGTGTCTTGAAGATCCAATATAAATGAAGCTACCATTTAGGTAGAACAAATAGATATTGTTTTCATATATAAATAGTTAACCAAACAAATTCAGTTCACGAATATTAGGCAACACTTCCACAATGTGATCAGACAAACTGAGTTAAAGAGATGTGAGAGCACAAACCTTTAGCTGCATCATATCCTAGATTCAGATCATATTGTTCTAAGAGCTTGCCTACAACCAAGGCACCGTCTGCGCCAGCATTTGAAGCTATTGTAAAAGTAGGTGCCTGTGAGGTGGCAAATAATTCCCATGTCAAAACAGAAACTAACCAATTGGAGAGAAACTAGTACAAAGAACATAGTCTAGGTGATGTGAACCTTGAGAGCATTCTCAATGATCTCAACTCCCCTTTTTTGGCCATCATTTGCAGTCTGAAGGCCTTTTAGACATTTGGTTGCATATAGGAGAGCAACACCACCACCTAAGGAAACAACATTGTTTTTTTCAGGTCAACAGAAGAAGAGACAATTCATTTAACAAAATAACCTACCTGGAACAATGCCCTCTTCCACAGCAGCCCTTGTTGCATTTAAGGCATCTGTAACCCTATCTTTCCTTTCCCCAACTTCCGCCTCACTGGCCCCACCGACCTGAAATAGTGTACAGATCCAATTAGGACGCAGAGAGTGTAACTAAATGCAAACAGAGGATGCTCAAACCCTGAGGAATATACCTTGAAAACAGCAACACCACCAGATAGCTTTGACAAACGCTCTTGAGCTTTCTCCTTATCAAACATGGCACTACTTTTTTCCTTGGCTATCCTTAGCTGTTCAGAGATGCACAACTTGTCAGTGTTTACTCACCGGGGAAACATGCACTTTCAATGACACTAACCAAAAAACTCTACAAAATTAATGACTCTTTATTCCAGATATGCCCACAAGGAATTCAGACCTTCCACATAAGAATTTGAAATAAAAACAGAGTAAATTCATTCAACGGGAAAATACAAAATATACGATAGAATGACATCTCAGCTCTTCGAAGGTATGACAAAGTAGGAGACTAGAGACAAAGGAAATAGGTTCAACACCCACAGTAATTTTCAAAATACAATAAAATGAAAGAAGGGGATAAAGCATCTCTACCTGCTCACACCTTTCTTCAATTAGCTTTTTGTCCCCACCTCCATGCAGAACTAGGGTGTCATCAAGGGAAACAGTAACCTGCTCAAAAAAATGAGTTGTATATTATGCATGTATATAACACTTCAAATTGATGCAAAATAATACTGAATAGTGAATATACGAACCTTTTTGGCAGTACCAAGCATATCAAATTGAACTTTGTTCAGATCCAAACCACGTTCTTCACTAATGACCTGTACAAACAAAACATTAAGAATTTGAAACTACAGTGATAAACCAACAATAAATTAAGGCATGAAATGGGTATCTTACCTCTCCTCCAGTAAGAACTGCTAGGTCCTCCAAGTTGGCTCTTCTATTATCCCCAAAACCAGGAGCTTTAATGGCACATACCTAAAATACATGAAATTCTGGGTATCAACAGGAAGTTACTCTACAAGCAAATCAGGCACAACCTTGAGGAGCGATGGTTTGTTTACTGTCAAATCTCTCTATCAGAGCTTGCTCGTGAGAGAGGAGATTCCTTTTCCATATCTTTCGATCTGGATCCCTGGGGCCCAGAGAGGGGAGTGATTCTGACAGCTGAGAACTTAAGGAAGAGAAATATCACTCATGTTAGCTCATGCTTTATGTGCAAGTATTCGGGTGAAGAAGTTGATCATCTTATTAGGGCATTACAGAGTGGCATCGAGTTTGTGGAGGGTGCTTTTGAATTAATTTGGTGTACAATGGGTAATAACGGGTACCGTTAGAGATGTTCTGCACAGTTGGGCTGGAAGACGTTGATGTAGAAGGCAAAACGCATGGAAGGTTGATCCATTAGCTCTTATGTGTGTTGTATGGAACGAGAGAAATATGAGAGCTTTTGAGGTGATCGAAAATGAGTTTGCACACTTGAGAAATAGCCTTTTTTGTCCTTTGACTACTTTTTGGTGCACCCTTGTAGTTCCCTCTTGTATAGATGTTTGGGTGTCTTTTATAGAGAACCATGTTTTGACGTAGATTCTCTCTACTTTTTGGTATACTCATCAACATTCGGGACACATAACCGACCTTGGTATCGAAGGACACCATCTCCCCCTTGGGAGAAAGCCTCAATGGCTTTTTCGGAAACTGACTTCTTCAAATCAACCATAACGATCTAGTGTATACAGGTGTTTTCGTTCCCATGGTTAATATTATCACTTATCTTATCTAATCAAAAGGGAGTAATTGCAAAAATGTGCAGACTAATGATCCTCAAACTTATATGCTGAAACAATATAATAAAAAACGAAAACTAGGCCAAAGTTGGCTCTTCTATTAACCCCAAAAAGACAGCATTAAATAGAAAACCTACAAGTAACTTGAAAATAAAAGACATTTTGGGTATGAGCATGGGGATTAATTACAAAACGCGCAGGAAAATGATCCTCAAATTTATATGCTGAAACATGATAATAAAAAACGAAAACAACTAGAGAATTCAATACCTTAATCCCAGCACGATGCTTGTTTAGGATAAGCATAGCTAATGCATCACTTTCCACATCTTCAGCAACGATTAACAGAGGCCTCCTTCTCTACAATAGAGATAGTAAACAATATTGCGATGATTATTGTACATTTATTGCAAAAGAACAATTCCTTTCCATTTTCACAGGTATTTACTTCTGCAGCTATTATTCAACATTTGTAACTTACACAGACATATTTTGTCCTAACAAAGTAACAGCCTCTCTAGGATGTGGCACTTACAGCCATGCAACATGGCAGGAAAGCTCCCTTTATAAAATGGTTCATTAAGCTGTTTTTTCAGCATTTGCCATTTTCTGACCAGGACTTTTTCTCCTCACCATGGTGAATTATAACTGTTTTTTTAAAGGGAAAAAGGTCTGAAATATATCTGAACTTTGATCGAAATTGCTGTAACAATACCGAACATTGGCAAGGACCTTTTACCCCCTGCACTATTTGATAGTGTATTTTAAAGGTATATATGTGCCCACGTGGACATCATAAATATTGCATCATTATAAATAGTAGTGTGGGCACATATATACCTTTAAAATACACTATTAAATAGTGCAAGGGGGTAAAAGGTACTCCATAAAGTTTGGTATCGTAACAGCAATTTCGGCCAAAGTTGGAGTATTTTTCAAACCCTTTACCCTTTTTTAAAGCGTCATATTTCTTTGCTTTTTTTTTTAATCAATAAAGCTCTCCTTTATCCCAGAAAAGAAGAAGAAAAAGGAAAAGATATGTGTCATGAGTGTTGGTGAAATAAGATCAGTTATCCAAAAAAAACATGCAAACATAAGCTCTTAGAAGATACTAATTACCTTAAGAGCAAGCTCCAATATCCGCACAAGTGAGTTCAAATCTGAGATTTTCTTGTCATGAATAAGGATCAATGGATTTTCCAATTCCTGTTTACATGCAAGTCATAATATCATGTTATGAACTTTGTAGGTTGATACAGGTTATAGAGATAGTTGTGTCGCGTATGCATTAGCTGACAGAACTACTTTCTGACTTGCAAGTCAGGAACAAATCAGGAAATGTTGCCAATTGTCACTATGAAATGGAAAGATTTGGGGAAGATAATGAGAATGTTCTTCTGCAGTAATAATGAAAGTTTCTAGCATCTACATCATTAAGCGATTGCTCTACATGAACAAGCCACTGACCAGACATTTTTTAGAAATTTCAGTCTACACTTAAACATCTAAACCTCCCAAGTCCCCAATTAAGAAAATTCTCAGTAGTAGAAACATTACATACACATTTTTGAGTCTTCTCGTCCGTGACAAAATAAGGAGATATATAACCACGGCCAAGCTTCATTCCTTCCACCACTTCCAAATCATTATCTAAGGTATTTCCATCCTGTTAATTCAAAATATATGAGATTTCAATTTCAAGCTTAAATAGTTGTCAGTGCATTTGTATCAGAAACACTAATATCAGCAATACTTACCGCAACAGTAATAACTCCTTCCTTCCCAACTTTTTCCATGGCTCGAGCAATTATTTCCCCAATTTCACGTTCACCATTTGCAGATATAGTACCCACCTATGCGAAGTAAGATATCATCCTCAAAAGGGGGACCATTTAGGGGGGGAAAACATGTAAGAACTCCAAATTTGTTTTTCTCAGTTAACAGCACTAGCCTTCAATAAGTCTTCTTACATAAGTTATAAGGAATGCACAAATTTACAGATGTGTTCGTAAACTAGTTCGCTTCACATGTCATGCAGTTAAATTTGAATTACAGCATCATTGTTGATCATAACTTGTAAAGACCTGATTTTAGCTCCAACGTAAGGAAAAGAAAATGAAGGCATTGAACTCTCAAGTAAAAGGAAAATGTAAAAAGGGAAAACGAAAGCAGCAACAAAAAAATTATGGAAAGAGAAAAAAGTATCTCATCGTATTTTCAGAAAGATGATTTTTTCCCATTTGACAAGTCAGTTTGGCAAAATGAAGAACCAAAACCACAACTTGAACCGGAAAATTGAAAATGGGAAAGAAATATCGACTGGTGGGAGCAGTCTGGTGAAGTGGTTTTGTCTGAAACTGAATTATGACTTGCAGAAAGCAGGCTTAAATAATGTTCAGATTTATGACTTGTGTGTTTCTCCACAGCCCCATCTAGTTTGGTATCCCGTATCCCAAGTAGTTAGCATTTGGGGTTAGTCTATTGATTGATTGATTGATGTGTTTGTCCACAGCATGATACAAGTTGGTCCGAATCTCCATTAACCCTTCACCTGTGTAATCTCCTCCGGGGTGCTAATCATGACTGCTCTGCTCTTCAAGTCAGCAACAACAGCATCAATAGCCATGTTAATACCATTACGCAAATCCATCACGCTTACACCGGCAGCAACAGCTTTGCAACCTTCTGTGAAAATTGCCTGAGTAAGCACAGTTGCACAGGTGGTACCTGTTGCCACATGACATTCAATTTAGACAAATTTGTGAAAAGCTTGACCCCACAAGCTACAACCATCATACTCAAAAAGTGCACCTCAAAGATTCAAAACTGTGATATCACTAAAGATCTCTTTTCAGGAAAGAGATAGCGATGAATATAAAAAGTTCCTTTACCATGGAAAAATATCTACTGCAAGTTAACAAATTTATTATGATTCACAAATAAGCTAATCCAAAGTTGAGATCTTACCATCTCCAGCAACTGAATTAGTAGCATTAGCAACCTGCTTCACAAGATCAGCTCCCACATTCTTTGCCTTTTCCTTAAAGTTGATGCTTTTGGCTACAGTGACACCATCCTTTGTGACCTTGGGATTCCCGGGGCTTTTCTCTATAATCACGTTACGTCCCTGGATTGTGTCAAAAAGACGAAGAATTGTCTTCAGTATGATGATGACTCAAGTTATTCTTTTCAATCAAGAGACCTTGTGAAATGCAATAATCGAGCTATTATTCATTTAAATCTAGAGGAAAAGTCATTTACAGCATGTTGAACCTTTCAGAAGAAAATGGTGATGGAGATAACTGAAATCCTAGCATCCTCTAGTGCTATAACATCTTTTACCCAATAAATTAAAATTGGTAGCCTAAGTAAGCACCTTTTTGCATCCTTTTTTGGGTCTGTGAATAAAAAGGAACGTTCGAAAAGTTTCCTCCACAAATCACTGCTGAAAACTGAAACTCAAAAGTCTATCCTGTTCTGTCCAATATGGCTTTGTTCTTCACCAAGTACTCCAAAACAAGAAACATTTTCAAGTATATGAATGTGCTCCTCGTCAAGTGTTCATATTGAGTATAAATGTAAGAGAGTGTAAAAACCAAAAGGGAAATGTGAAGCTCCATAATCAGTATCATACATTTCATATTGGTAACATCTCTGATTAGTTAGTTTCCTTTTTCCAATTAATATTAAGATCATATTCAAATTGTCTTCCTAGTATACAATATCAGTGACCAATTCTATAAGCAACAGATCAAGAGATGCATAACATAAATCCTAATTACCTTTGGTCCCATAGTGACTTTTACAGCTTCTGCAAGCTCATTAACCCCCTGTAACATAGCTAACCGTGCGTGGCTACCAAAACTGATATCCTTGGCAGCATAATTTCTGCTAGAAATAATCCTACTAGAAACCTTTACCACAAATCAAAAATCAATTAAATCAGCCATAAATGAAATACATCCCATTGACTCAACCAATTGTTCTGAAACAAATTCTAGTCCCCAAAGTCAAAATTACACCGAGCATTATCGAGAATATAATAAAATATTCCAATTACAATCATACTAGAATGGATTTTTACCAATTTCCTGGAAGTTGAGGACCTGACAATAAGCAATGTTTAAGTGTTAGTGAACTTTGTGTTCCGTGTATTGAATCGGGAAAGTGTTTGAGAAGCAAAATTGCGACAAAATAGTAAATACCTGATTGATGAAGCAACAGCTGCAGCAGCTCTGAACATTGCCCCAAGCGAACAGTGTGAAAGTGAGAGGAAATGGAAGAATGGACCTGCCGGAAGTAGCAGACTTGACAGGGAATTCTCCACGTTCTATCTGCTTCGTGTTAAAATGCTTTCTGTAGGGTTTATGGTTTAAGAATTCCTTTTCTCTTAATTCTAAATTTATTTTAAATTATTTTAGCACTATTTTTTTCAAATTTGGTTACATTAAAATATTCTTCTATGTATGGTTGTTTTCTGAGTTTTTGGCCAAAATCATTTAAACTATAGCCTTAAATATCATTCTTAGCAGAAAACATCCTTTAATTATTTAAAAGTGAACGATTTTCATCCTTCTACTTGAATTTATTAAACTACATCCTTAAAGTATCATTCTTAGCAGAAAACATCCTTCCAAATATTTAAAAGTGAACGATTTTCATCCTTCTACTTGAATTTATCAGATCCCACAAAAATCAAGTTATCCCTTCGTAATCATAAAGGGGTTTGAACTTGAGACCTCCAACATGGAAGTTTCAACTCCCAAGTCCAAACCACTGGGCCATCCCAAAAATACTATTGTGAACTTTTTCGGTAATTGAGTTTAGCATTATGCAAAATCTGTTAATTGGACAGTTTTTTTCATTTATTTTTCATGTAATTTGATATTAAAAATATTATTAGTTGAAATATGTTTCATCTCAATTGAATATGCTAGAAGCGGTATTTGTTCGAAACTTCCGCTTCTAATAATGTAGAATGAAACTCAAATGCGAGACATAATCAATATTTTGATCACTCAATATTAGATTGGCCCAAAAATTTATTGATCTAAATAGAGTTTTGCTTTGAAAAAGGTAAAGATAATTAAGTTCAGCTTATTTCCGTTACTAAATGAGAAAAAGAGCATATCGTGTATCCTCACACCTTCCAAACATTTTTTGTTTCAGTAAGCAATGGTGTCTAAGATTTTAAATATTTTTTTCAGGAACTTGTAGGTAATGAAATTTTGCAGGAAAACATTTGTTGATAATCACATGAACTGATCAGTAGGATCGCTTAGTTTTTGACGATATCTAACAAAAGGATGAAAATTGTTCACTTTTAAATACTTGAAGGATATTTTCTGCAAAGAATGATACTTTAAGGATGTAGTTTAAGGATGATTTTGGCCAAAAACTCTTATTTTCCTCGTCTCATGGTTGATTTGCTCCCTTTTTAAAAAAACAATATTTTTAAACTCAAAAAAGGAAATATTTTATTTGCTTATAATGTTGGTTGTTTATATTTATAATTAGAAATAGAAATTGAAGATGTTTGCTTTCACAAAAAAAAAAGTATGTACAAAGTGAAAAAAACGAGTAAAGTCCTATTTATGAGAAACTCGTGAGCTAACACCTATTTTCGTTTCAAGATCATAGATTACTAATTAGTCAAACAAACTCATCTCTTTGCCCTATCGTTTTGTTGTTAATCTAATTGATAGCTACTCAAAAACAAAGTCAAATATAAAAAAATAAAATTCAAATGAGCACTTTTTTATTGTGCTAAATTGGTATGGTTGTCCCTCTCCTTGCTCTCTAAGAGATTTTAGGACTTCTATTTAAGGGAAAATGACAAATATACCCCCGAATTATCATAAATGATATGTCAATACCCTCTGTTATACTTTAAGGTTGTATTTACCCTTACCGTCAATATTTTAGGTTGTGTATACCCTTGAGACTACGGCTAGACACATGGCTACATCTCAATAATTTACCAAATATTTTTTTTTTTAATCCGAAATAAAAAAAATAAAAAAACCACCCATCTTCCCTAACCCATCCATAACCCGAATTAAAACCCATCTTCCATAATAATTCCCTTCAAACAGTGGTAATTGTCCATCATCTTCTCTTCTTTAATTCTCAAAAAATTGTTGCACAAATAAAAAATTTCACTAACATTAGCCATTGTCTTTGTGTTTTAGAGTTCATGGGTGATTGCGCACAAAACCATCAAGTTAATTTTGTGATTGGCCACCGCCACCGCTGTCGTCGCCTTTTTCTTCTCCGAAGTTCACACAAACATTTGAATCATTAGAAATGAGATTTGTAGAGTTTCTCTTGATGAAATGCAATGATTTTTTGTGGGTTGTGTCCGCCTTGGAGAGGCGTCCAGCTTGGCATTGACCTCTCTCCGTTAAGACCGCTGGAAAATTGTCGTCGATGACCAATAATGGTTTGTCGGAGTTCAAGCTGTTTGAGTGAACCGAAATTTCTTGATGTAGAAGATAAAAGGGTAGGGAATAAACCCCAAAGATCAAAACTTCACGAACTTGTCAAGAAATTGGCCGAAATGCCTTGCGACGGTGCATCGCCGAAAATTCTCAAAGCTTCTCCATCGTTTTCTTTGTTAAATTGCAAGGGATAATCAGTTGAATTTTTGTGAGGGAGTAGATCTGATGATGCTCCATCATCTCCGCTAAACGGGATTTCATGAATCAAACAACCTAAATTTGTTATTGTTGGAATGGTTTTGAATTTGATTGCGTAGCTTTGTTCAAATATATTCGAACTATGTCTTTCTTCTTCTTCTTTTTTGATCCACTCATCAATGACAGATTCATTTAATCCTTTTTCTAAAACAAAAGAAAAGAAGTAAAAAATCGTGTAATGAGAGTGCATCAGGCTTGACACTGTAAGGATCAAGAGGTATTTCTTAATTTAAATTGGGATTGGAGTTTCCAGACACGTGAGTAGTGCAAACCTTGTGCTCATGTTCATCATCGTATTCATTGTCCTGGTGCTCCATCTTCTCTCTCTAACTGTATTATAACACAAGTGTTCCATCGTAGCGGAGTAGGGCCGGAGACAGCGGTTATTCGAACTATTTCAAAAAAGGTTTCGGGTGGGTTTAAAATAGAAATGGGGTGGGTTTTTTTAAATTTTGGGTAATAAAAAAGAAGAAAAAATCAGGTCAATCGTTGAGATGAAGCCACGTGTTTAGCCGTTAGTCGCAAGGGTATACACAACCCAAAATATTAACGGTAAGGGTATATATAACCTTAAAGTATAACGAAGGGTATTGACATACCATTTACGATAATTCAGAGGCATATTTATCCTTTTCCCCTCTATTTAATTTGAATATTTGAATTTTTGATATACTCAAATGAGATATCATTTTATCGAAATCAATGTTGATACTTATGTGATATTCTTGAAACTCCAGAAATCCCTTCTTTAATAAGAAAATGGAGATGTGTTTCCTCAAAAAGTTTTCAATTTTATAATATTTAATTTCAGATAATATTTTGAATTAATATAAAATAATAAGAATAGAACATTTACTTGTCTAATGTCAAACCAATATATAATGTCTTTATAATATTAATTACACGGGGTGAGGCGGGGTGAATGTGGGGGATCGAAAGTGCCCAATATGAACTATATGTTCAAGTTAGTAAAATTTCAAGAAAGTGTTTTTAAATAATTAAATATCAATAATTAAAAAAGTTTTGTTTGACAAATCTTTTTTAAAATGTCAAAATGCGAAAATGGTAGGTAAGGATTACTTGGTGCAAAACAATAGTCTAAAATATGTAAATACTTTTAGCATGTTTGTTTGGTAAAACTTTCTAAATATGCTTTTTTTTTTAAAAAAAAATTCAATCGCTTTTAACTTCCAAACGCTTGGATTTTCTAGTTTCAAATTTGTTAAAATAAAATAAAAATCATACAATTTTAATTTTGTCGTTTGAAAAGAAATACTTTTTTGATTTTGTAATAAGATCAATATATTAAAGAAAAAATGTAAGATCTAACACGATAGGATGCAAATTGGAAAAAAAAAATACATGATTACGGATGCAAATTGCACCATATTCAGTATTTTTGCTTTGTAATGTCCGTCAAACTCAGTTCTTTAACTTCGTAACGCACACCCAAATTTTAAAATTTAATCTTTTTCTACTTAAAGACGCCACCACTTGAAAACAAAATGATCATATAACTCCAAAACTTAATGATCATATACTTCCAATTTTATCTCTTGAAAACAAAAACTTTTTAATTTTGCAATAGGATTAATATGCCAGGGAGGAAGTGTAAAAATTAAGAAGATGAGGTGTAAAATGTAAAAAAAAAAAAATTAAGCCAAAAATGACACTACTAAAAAATATAAAGATATTATAATTTCAAAACAATTAAAGATTATATAATTCTAATCTTGTCTAAATTGCAAGAAGTTCTATTTTTCAATAAAAAATAACACTACTTGAAAATATAAAGATATTTAATTCCAAAACAATTAAAGATTATATAATTTCAATCTTGCCTAAAATGCAAAAAAAAAAAATCAGCCAAAAATAACATTACTTGAAAATATAAAGATCTTGTATAATTCCAAAACAATAAAAGATCATATAATTTCAATTTTGTCTCTTAAAAACAAAAGTCTTCTTTGAATTTGTAATAGTAGATTAATATATTGAGGAGAAAGTGTAAGAACTAAAACTATAGGGTGCAAATTTAAACAAAAACATAGTTTGGGGTATAAATTGCAACACACAACTCTTTTACTTTGTGAAAGTCCGCCAGGCGCCAAGTGCCAACACCCACCTCTTCAGCTTCGTAACGCACGCCTAAGTTACAAAATTTCATCTTTTTTTCAGCCAAAAAATGACACTACTCCCTCACCGCTCCGTCCTGTTCTCCGGCGAAATTCATCTGTAAGTGAGTCTCCGTCTCTTCCACTTCTCCTCTCCGATTTAACGATATAAAAAACCCTAATGCTTTTCTCCAATTTCTTTTTTCTATGGTTAACTCGCGGATTTTGTGATTGTTATAACTTATAAGTCTCTTATGACTTAAGTTTTTTATTTGCGATGCAGGCTTTTCTCTAAGGTTCAGAAATTGTGATCTCTTAGTAATCAATCTGCTTTCGAGTATTAGTAATCGAATTTTCTGAGAACTTGTGTACGCTATCAGGGAGGGAATAGTTCATCTCTTCGTTGTGAACTTTCTGAAACTGGTAAGAAACTCATATATTTGTGGCTATTAATCTATAGAATGTGAATGTACGTGATTATCATTGAGCAAAATTTTTTTAGTTTTTTTAAAAAATAAATTCTAGCCAATTCAAAATTCTGGCACTTTAACTATGAAATGATGAACTGGTTTAGGTTATGAGCTTCAGTCTTGCATATAAGAACAATTATATGTGTGTTGATGTAACACATAAAAATGTACTCAGTTTGATTTTCACTTATGTTCTGTTCTCTGTGTGATGTTTAAAACTGACATTGTATCTTATTCTCTACAAGGTTACTGAAATCTTAGCTCGAAGAAAATTCAAGCAATGGAGTCAACTGCTGGGCTGGGGAACAGTAATGTGGAGGTTCGAGATGATATGGAATTTGATTCACATGAAGCAGCATATGAATTCTACAAAGAATTTGCAAAATCAGAGGGGTTTGGCACTGCCAAATTGAGCAGCCGTCGTTCTAGGGCAACCAAAGAGTTTATTGATGCAAAGTTTTCCTGCATCAGATATGGTAACAAGCAGCAGTCTGATGATGCGATCAACCCTAGACCTTCTCCTAAGATAGGCTGTAAAGCTAGTATGCATGTGAAGAGAAGGTCGTCGAGTGGAAAGTGGTACATTCATAGTTTCATCAGAGAACACAACCATGAGCTTTTACCAGCTCA